>JAVJIF010011942.1:0-178969 GCA_038442645.1 Agave tequilana | reverse complement strand
CACTGAGACCTAATACCCATAGGATTAAGTTTTGACATTTCCTTATAAATCCTTGCTTTAAATATCGGCCGAGTCGGCTGAGATATCGATCGAGATCTCCTTTTTTGCATGTTGCCGATACAATATGGGAAAATCGTTCGCCATATCATTTGCAACAAAAAAACGATCGATATTTGAAATATCGGGCGATAAATCGCCCAAAATATCGCCTGATATGAAATATCTTATTTATTGCACGACTACGTGCAAATGTACATTATTTTTTTTTACTGTCTTTGCATGCATATTACATCATTTTTATTGAGTAGATGATATCTATGACACTAAACCAACTTTTAGTTATCAAGATTTCATTATATATAGTGTCCTATATGAATGCCCGATATGCGCGCGTATCCCTGATATCTCCCCCAATATTTGATATCCGATATGAAAAACCCCCCATCCGATACGATCCCGATATCCAATATTTAGAACCTTGTTATAAATGAAAGCAATTCTCATCAATTCCACTCAGCAAAGCAGCTCTCATCAGTTCCACTCAGCTTGAACAAAGAAGGAAGTATGTCTCAACAAGTGAGAGAAGTGTGGCAACACAATCTATTTGAGGAGTTGATGGTGATTTCGAGCCAGTGATGGTACCCCCCTGCATTGCCATTGATGCAGCGTCGCCGGCGTTCCTCTGTTCCATACGTCGATGGGCTTCTGAAGAGGACCAATACCAAGATTTGAAATACTCATCTAAAGTTGATCCAGTTAGTTGTATCGCTCTTCGACATAAATGCAAGCTCTTGCTTCTCCAATTCAATCTTCAGGACTTCGATTTCAGCGTGGACCTCTCCTTAGAGTCTTCCATAGACTTCCTGAAGAATAATGGGATCGAGTTTCAAAGGTTTCATCATGAAGGGGTTAACACAGATGCACTGTTGAGGCTGCTACCTCCGCGTCTATTTACGAGTAATGTTGCTCACAAAGCCAGATCGATAACTTCCCATGGACTCTACTAATTGCCTACATAATGAAGCTGGTTACTAGGGCTCCACTATCGAGCACGCTACATGGACCTTGTATACAGGGTTTTGGGACAAGTGTAAGCACATGATGAGGTTCTGGCATCAAAATCTCAGCGAGTTGGGCCTCTTGAAGCTGTCAAATAAATAGGGAGCGGAATGGGAAGGGAGAATTATTTGGCGGGGCATGACAGCTTGCTAACAGCGAAGGTGTTTGTGAAAATGACGAAGGTGTTTGATAAGCTGAAAAAAGAAACACACGGGCGTGTTGTATTCAGCGGAGATGCACTGCGTGCAATGGTGGAGCCAGGATTTCAAGACACAGGCACAAAATATATAATAAATTAATCATTTTTAATTCATGCTTAAGCTTCTAATTGACTTCTTATTCATCAAAAAGCACCAGATTGAAATAAACCAGAATTTGAACAGCAAGCAATGTTCCCTACTATCCACAATTTCTTCAACTAAGTCTAAATAAACAATAGTAACAACAAGGGGGGGGAATTCAGACTTGAAACCTTAGATCCAAATATAAACAAAGTAAAGATGCACTGTCGAGGCTGCAACCTCCAAGTCTATTTATGAGTAATGCTGCCCACAAAGCCAGATTGATAACTTTCCATGGGCTCTACTTAATTGCCTACATAATGAAGCTGGTTACTAGGGCTCCGAGCACACTACATGGATCCATTGACGTTGTATACAGGGTTTTGGACAAGTGTAAGTACATGATGAGGTTCTGTCATCAAAACCTCAGCGAGTTGGGCCTTTTGAAGCTGCCAAATAAATTGGGAGCGGAATGGGAAGGGGAGAATCATTTGGCGGGGCATGACAGCTTTCTCTCGGCGAAGGTGTTTGTGGAAATGAAGAAGTTGTTGATCAGCTGAAAGAGGAGGACATGGGCGTGTTGTATTCGGCGGAGATGCACTGCATGCATTGGTGGAGCCAGGATTTCAAAGACGGGGGCACAAATATATAATAAATTAATCATTTTTAATTCATGCTTAAGCTTCTAATTGACTTTTTATTCATCAAAAATCACCAGATGGAAACAAACCAGAATTTGAACAGCAAGCAATGTTCCGACTATCGACAATTTCTTCAACTAAGTCTAAATAAACAATAGTAACAACAAGGGGGGCAAAATTCAGACTTGAAACCAAGATCCAAACATAACAAAGTACAGAAAAATCAACAGTGATTTGAGTTGATTACGGACCTCAAGAGGAGAGGAAGTAGATCTACTGTTCTGGATGGAGCGCAATCTGATCACGAAGTAATGTAGGAGAAAATACTCGACAGCCTCCAGTTATACACATTGAAAAAACAATAAAATAAATTAAGGTCAAATAGTAAAGGCTTAGCAATTAGATAAACCCAGAAAAAAATTGAGGGAAATTAGATAAAAAGCAATTAATCAAACATTATTTAATCGAAAAGTCTACAAGGAACTCATAGAGCAAGGGCAATCAAAATACATCAAATTGGAAGAAATATTATAATAAACAAATCATTAAAGCAGCTCTAACTGTAGTGAGAACTGTTGCAGTTGCAATTGAAGGAGCAAAATCATGGAAGAAGATGATCTCAAGGGAAAACACCACAACATGTGAACGAAAAAAAAAAAAAGAAATTGGCTGAAATTACAATGTTGCATACTAGAGACAAATTTGAAATGGGTCAAAATTTCTGGTAATTTTGGATCTGTCTATGTTTGCAAAACAAAGTTATGGGTTCACTTAACATCACAATAAGTACTTAAAAGGTCCACTTTATCAAATACGAGTCCAAAAAAAACAAAAACAAAAAAGAAGAAATTCACACCAAAAGCCTGAGTTTTCGTAGGTGGCGCGGTCTCGTGAGCTGAGCAGGGGTGGAGGGGGGGAGAGCGAATCGCCGGCCGAAACCCTAGAGGGGGACTGGGGAGTGAGAGAGAGAGAGAGAGAGAGAGGGAGAGAGTTTTGTTTTTTGAGTGGGTTGGAGGAGAGAAAGAGATTGGGCTGGGCCTGGGCCTACGCCTGATTGATCTAAATGGGGGCCCAAATAATATGTGCCGGTTATTTTTGAGGGGTGCTTGAGACACGACGGGATGATGAAAATGGCAGTCCAGTTTACTGTTTACACTACCCAGCCTACTTCTCCTGCTCATTTGCAATTATGTTTATTTTGATTTCTTAATGAAAAGCTTGGGACAAATTTTTGAATTAAGCTCAATTTTAAAAATAATTTTAAAAATAAGCTCTTTTTAAAAAAAATTTTAAAAACTGACTTCTGATATGTCACATCAGAATCAAATCGAGGAGCTCCGAAGCCGCTGTGGATGACGATGATGAGGAGCTCGAGGTGAAGGTCCACGGCAAGACGTCGTGGATGAAGTTCCCTTCATGCACGACCATCTACCTTGGAAAGCCCCCTTCATCCCCTTCATGCACGTCCAACCTCCTCATCAAGATTTTATTCATTCAACTTGCGTCCGAAGTATTCAGAAGCTTTTTGAGGAAATAAAAAAGAAAAAACACTAAATGGGACTCTGGGGTCTTGACAATGCTGGAGTTTTAAAAACTTGTATTGAAAACTCCGGTCTGACTTGTATTGAAAACGCTGGAGTTTTAAAAACTTGTATTGAAAACTCCGGTCTGACTTGTATTGAAAACTCCGGTCTTGTCAGACCGGAGTTTTTTTAATCTATCAACGCCAACGAGACGCGTCACGCTGGCGATAAACTTAACCGGTAACCGACATGACGTGTCAGATGTAATTTTTCTAATTATTTTTTAGAAGAGCATGTTTAAATTTATTTGTAAAATAGAGCTTAATTCAAAATTTGTCCAAAAGGCTTTTGGCTTGACCTGTTTCTTGTGGTCTAATGAAAATGGTTGATATGATATGTTAGCACATTCCCTAACTTGTGTATACCACATGTTTCAAAATTAAAACACACCTCACGTTTCTAAAGCAAACTGTTGGTCATTTCTGATTTCATAAACTCAGTCTCAGTCAAGATCAGAGATCTTGTATTCTCTAAATCAGTCACATCCCTTCTCTTCCCAATACAAATTTATCATTTAGGACACACTTTGAAATTGTGTTTATAGAATCCAAGTTATCCAACTCATCAGTACTTGGTTCTATTTGGAACAAGATGTATTTATCTTCACAAACAAATGGCAAACCAAACAAGATGATGCAGATCGGAAGTAAAAGCACCGATTAGATCTCGTTCTAAAGTCGATGACTCTAAACATAATGTTATGCAGAATAACTCTGAAATGCACCAGAAAAGAAAGGAAAAAATTCACAAATTTTATTAAACTTCAAGATGCTTAACAAAAAATTTCAAAGAGGCTTTATAAAGACCTTCGTGCATAAAATCCTAATAAAACTCAAATTCTTTTAAACTACTCCTTAAAATAATAAGACCTCGTGCATAAAATCCTAATAAAACTCAAATTCTTTTAAACTACTCCTTAAAATAATAAGACTGACTCAAACTCTAATAATAAAAATAAAAGAAAATAAGGAACTAAATAATAAAATTAATTAGAAACCAAAAGTCTTAATAGAAAAGGAAACTAATAAATAAACAAAAAATTTGCTACTAATCGACATAATTTAAAATTCTAAACAACTGACCCGGATTTTATACATCACCCCGTGTAGTTTTGAGAATTGCCCATGTAATTTGAAAACATTATAACTTTGGCATACGGGCTTTGATTTTCGCGTTTTAGGATGCGTTGAAATGATGTTTTCATTCTCTTAATATTGAAATAGACAAACATGATGTTTCAAACTTCTAAACTTATCACATTTACTGAATCTTCCTACATCAATATCTTCTGCTTGAAAAAAACTCGACCTCGAGTGCAACTTTGAATAAGTTAAAAGAAAAATACAAAGATGTCTACTCTTGCAATAAATTTCAAATTTGTAGCATGAATAATATATCTATGTTGTCTTCGACTGTGAATTAATTATAAGATCAATCTTAATGCAGAATTCTTTACTTATGTTAACTTTATCAGCTTTCAAATTTGATACTTTTGAAAGAATTTGAAAAGGGTCATAAGTATTAGGAGACAATTTGAGAGATGTAAAGACAGTTCCCAGTGACAAAAATGATGATGAAGTTGTTGAAACCAAGATTGACGAGTGTTTAGCTCGTGAGAAAACAATTAATGAGTGAGGAGTAGGAATCTCAAAGAACGATTGCGCAAACTCTTTGGAATGCGAAGACATTGATTTTCTACTTCTGTGATCTGAACCTCTACGTCCATCTTAGATGGCAATGACAATGATGCTTTTTGCAAGGGCAAATATATTAATTTTTCTATCTCAGTGATCTGAACCTCTAAAAGTTTCAGTTTCTAATATCCTTGATTAATATAACAATTCTTATTAATCAACAAATTATCCTGATTATACCTTAATTCTTGAAATTTTCAGCAACATCTCCTCTGTATATACTGCTCTGTCCTGATATACAAAATATAAACATTTACAATTCGGGTCAACATCTGCCTACTTATCATCAATAATGATTCTGCCATCAGAATTCAACCATCATATAATAATATCTCATAATTATCAGTTACTTGTATACTCAATTCACAATCTCGGCTTGACATCGTTTACTTATATGGATACATAATAAACATACACTCGAGAGTACTCCTCTCGGCATCCACAATATAACACAGAGCTAATATAACACCAACTCATCACGAATATCATAGACTAACTCATCTCTACATAAATATGTTTAACAAATCTAATACATACTACAAGTTAACATATACAACAAGAGACTATAAAAAAAATAAAACATAAATTACATCTTCGGGGTTGTTTGGATTCAAGGAAGTGGAGGAAGTGAGGAAGCGGGAAGTAGGTTTTTTTTTCTTTTGGAAAATGAGAATTTGTGTGTATCTTTTCTGATGTTTGATTGGTAGTTGGGAAGTATAAGTGAAAAAGTATATTATGTTTTCTGGTATTTGGTTAATAATGTGAAAGTGAAAATAAAAAAGTTGACTGTAAAATAATATTAAAATAAAAATTAATTATGAAAAAATAGACTGTAATTAATTATAAATAGTCCAATAAGTCATCCTTAACCAATAGTCCAATAAGTCATCCTTAACCAACATCCCACATTTTGTTTTATCAAAATAGTTACCTACAATTGAAAAGTATATTACTCATAGTATAAGTCTAACATCCAAATTATTAATTAACCATCAAGTTTCACAAAATTCTTAACTTATTAAGAATTAATCGGAAACATGTCCCCAAATCACTACTTTATTACATGTGTTTAAAAGATGTATTCTATCCTCCAAGGAAGATACTTAAGATTTAAGATATATATTTCTTTTCAATAAAACCACAAGGAAAAAGTCAAGAAGCTTATTATTATTTTTTTTTCCTCACAAAATGACGACATTTACAAGTGAAGTTGTGAATCATATCTGATGTGAAATAAAACAAATCTTGTAGGAGCTGAATTATTATTAAATCGAATAAGATGATCACAATAATCATGATAAATTTTAACTAAAGGTTAAATAAACTAACCATCTTGTGACTGTGGGAGGAGACCGAGTCTAAATCTTATTAAAGTCCATCAATCTCCTTTAAAAAAAAATGCTTATTGTATAGAATTAATTATGTTATACATCAATTGCAATAAAACCACAAAGATTCTCCTTAGTCTACTTGAGTATCATGAATCTATATAAATGCATCATGAGAAGAAAACAGAGATTTGATAATGAGTTCAGTTTAATCTCGTCACACATGATTCTCTGATTATACCAACCACACTCTAGCTTAAAACCAACCACAAAGAACAATAACAATGCTCACTCTCATAGAATTGGTGATAAATATGGCTCTTTTTTTATTTTTTCCTTTCTCATCACTCTACAAACCATATAAACATAAGATCATAAAATACTGCGATTATGTTGTCTTCTTTTCCCAATAAAAAGAACAATTTCACCCAATTCTCAGGTTCAATTCAAGTGTCTCAAGGCTTTATAGAAGTAACATGCACATGGCTAGGAACTGGCATAGATAGCTCATATTGACACAAGGTTTAAGCAATGGTTTCTTGAATATTAAAAGTTGATAATATCTTCTATGTGCATTCTCTAATTCTAATTCATTGGCTGCAAAGCCTTTCATCATTTCCTCATCATTTTTCATATTTTCAAATGAGAAACTTGGTTTTGCCATGAAACTGAACTCAGAACGGCCATATTTGCTATATTCATGCTCATTGCAAAGGATAGAATCCAATTTTTCATAATTAATATTGCGACGTTGCGTGCGTGACAATTGCCACAGATGCCATGCTTGTCGGTAACAGGCCTATTACGACGTGGGCACTGTAAAAACTCAAGGGATGAAGCTCGCAAATTTTCCTAAAAGAAATCCAACTCTGTCATGAAATTTCAAGCAGTGATTGGAATTGGAAACACGACTTGTTAGGAATATGAAGAATATATGTGAATCTTTGAAATGAATTACGGCGAGATCCGTTAATCGAATCAATTGGATAATGGTTGGAGTGTGTTCTCCTTCCATTGGGGATGAACGTGGTATATTCATATGTTCAATTCCGACTTCGAATGAATGAGATATTCAAGTCTAAAGATTACCTAATTCAAAGCCAAAATGGAACTAAAAGTAGCTAAAGGCATTTAGTCCCACATTGGCCATGAGATGGAAGGTTGAAGTGTTTAAATAGAGAAAAATGAAAACAAAGGGCGTGCCCTTTAGGTACTTGGAGTTTTCGCGGGCGATTGGGAGTAAACCATGCCCGCATATGCGCGCGCCGGCCGGCTGGTGCCGATGCCAGGGTTCGGGTTCGGTTCCCTATCCGGTGGTTCTTTTTGAACCGAGTATTCAGACCGAACCGTTGCAACTGTTGGTTGGGTTCGGACCAAACTACCCCTCCCGGAGCGCTCCGATTCTCTCAATTAAAACACACCAACAAGAAATCTGCCTTGAAGTAACTTCCACAAAGGGATTTTATCTGCCTTGAAGTAACTTCCACAAAGGGAAGTGAAAAATCAGTAACTCGGTTTTCAAAGCAAGTGGGGATTCTGCAACTAGTTTCCGAAGCAATTTCCAAGAGATTCTGTAAAATTCGTTCCTCCAAAGTAAAGGAAAATATTTTCCTGAAATTTTACCTGAAATTTATCTTAATCCCGCTACTTCAATAATCCTGTGAAGGCATTGGTTAACTACGGTTCGACCGTACGGTGATTTGGTAGTGTGGTAGTGCTATCCAAATACCGTGAAGAAGTGTTTGTATCTTGGGAGACCAGCGTCCAGTAACCCGTTAGCACCGGTGCGGGGGACGTAATTGTCTTAAGGAGATTCACTTTAAGCGTACCTCCAAGTACTGGATAAGTGAATTAATTTCTTTATACAGGGGTTATACTGATATTCAGTATATTGAGACTGACTTATACAAGTCTAATTGGTGTTTAACCAAGGAAGGTAATTGAAAGGTGGTTCTTTAATTAAGGAACGCTCTATTGAACAGAAAACCTCCCACCTGATATTAACCGACCTGGCCAATTAGATCGGTGATATTTCAGTGATATTGATTAGTTATCAGATTGATCCTTGAACCAACACGACTTTTAGCTCTATTTGGTTAAAGGCACACCAATGGCGGCTCTTGTGCATCAATAACTCACAATTTCTACTACATACTTTTTATTCAACATCCTGAACCAATAGCTACTCAAGCTAACATTAACTGACAACGGTATCGTTGATCATATGCCTCGTGCTCCAATTGATAGTAGCTACTTGAGCTAACAACTAAGACATCATATACATATCACGGCAAGCCAGTGAGTTTGCTTTCCATGGGGCGCCGGTTCGAAGCCCATGAGGAGGACATTTTCCCTTACGGGGAAAGGCCCGGGACTTAACCCATCACATGCAGAGGAGGTCTATATGTGATATACAAGGATCAGTCTAGGAAGACGAGAAACCCCCAGGATACCCTATGTTAACACAAAAAAAAAAACCAAGACATCATATGCAAGCATGGCATCTGTAGCTACTTGAGCCCACTTTTTTGTTTAGTGGGAACCATATCTCTAATTGAGGGGCGACTTTTGAACTTGAACTGAAATTTATGAAGAGTTGGGAGTCTCGGGACACTTGGGGAGAGATCATGAGGCGGGCCATCTAGAGAATCAAAGAGATTGGAAGGGAAAAAAGGAACTCTCTCTCTCTCTCTCTCTCTCTCTCTCTCTCTCAAATTCCTTGTTAGTTGTTGCTCAGTTGTTAGTAATAGGAGGAGTGAGAAGAGAGTCGAGACCTTAGGGCAACCCTACTGGTGGAGCTAGAGGAATGATGGATGTAATTTCAATTGTAGTTTTATTTTAAAATTTTAACATTAGAAAAGAGTAATTCCTACAGTGAGGGACCAGATAAATTGAGACCAGATGTGAGACAACATAATTATCTCATGAGATGAATTAATCATAGATTAATTTATTGTTTTTGTAAATTTAATTGAGCTTAATTTTTATTTAGGTTATCAACATTTTTTTTTTAACATTTCAATCCAAAAAATCCAAATCCCGATGAGGTAAGTTTTGGGCATACACGAATCATTAGATTCACCTAAATTCAATATGTGCCTTCGGATTGATCTAACCTAACTCTATCAACCATTGGATTCACGTAACTCAATATGAGTCATTAGATTCACCTAACCTATGATATCACTCATCTTCCATAAATTTTTAGTCATCAATCCTTCAACAGCCACACCATTTCCGGTATACTTCACTTTCCACTTTTTCGCAATAGTAGTTGTATTCAGAGATACAAGGACAGACTTGTAATATTTTGTGGGGTGCCTTCATCACTTTTTGGGCAGCAACTTCTGTTGCTGTGGATAGACCTGTCAACGGGTCGGGTTCGGGTCGGGTCCGGGTGGTACCAGACCCGGACCCGATTACTATAGGATGTACCATACCCGACCCGTTTACCCGCGGGTATAGAACCTAGGTTCCCATACCCGGACCAGTGAGTTCGCGGGTCTGGACCCGTTTACCCGGACCCGTAGGTTATGGTGTTTCCTATCTGTAAGTTATGAGAAGTCATGGCTATCACACAAAAATGTTTGACAAGTGACATTGGAGAAGACAATGCATAATTCTTCCCCATTACTAATCCAGTTGGCAAACATTAATTAGCTGACAGCCTGTGGATCATTGGGATGCTGCTCTTGTAAGGATAGTCGCCAAATTTGAATACATCAAATCAAAAGGATGAATGAAGAGGAAACAACAAGATTAAAAAACTTTGTATGAATGAAGATCAGAGCTGATGGAATAATACGGATAATATGACCTGCTTGCTGCTGAAATTTGATACCAACACAAGTAATTTATTAATGAAAACACAATTACATAGGACTCAAAATCACATAGATTAAATATTCTTTCTTAAATCAACCAACAACTCTGGCTTATTTATTCTCCCACTACTTTTCATCTTGAACAGCCAGATAAAAGGGTTCATGCAGTAAAGGCACTATTCACATACAAGAGAGCAGTTATCAGTAGCCATAATATCTCAGAAAAAAAGAACCCAAATTTCATCAACAAATCAGACTCCTAACAATTGATATGATCATTCTTCCATCCCTCAAGGAATTTAACAATGACTGTAAATGTCAAAATAATAGCAATTACAATACGAATTACATGACCAACCCATTATCGGGCTCATAAATACACTCATATGCGAAGATGATGCCGAGAAAGTTTAATATTGAAAATGCCTCACAACCTCAAACTGGCTTCTTAATGTACTATTGTTTTGGCTGATCTGTGCCATGAAACTTCCTCCCTGCTTCCACAGCTTCCCTGTAGAAACAAAAAATTAACAAAAAGAAGAGAATCAGAAGGAATTGCTAGATCATATAGTATATAATTGCACTATGGGCTCAAAAAAACAATCAGGGTGTTTGGTCTAGTGGTATGATTCTCGCTTTGGGTGCAAGAGAACCAAATTAAATGGAAGCCATGCCTAAAAGGGTTAGTGAAACCTCTGCCTGCACTCATATCGTACAATTCATGACATTAAAAATTAGTTTAGAAAACATAGGGGAAAACATAGCAATATGAAAGCAAAGAACATCATTAACTTAATAATCTATAATTGTTTCATGAAGTGTGAGAAAATACACAAATAACATCTGAAATTTTTTAAATGCCTAAATATTGATCACAAAATAATTTGTTCAAAGGGCTATATAACTGAGGATAAATATATAATAATTTGCAATTTCACTGATCAATTGGAGAATTTTTGTCACATTGTGGAACTCCCATTTACATGGGGGGAAAAAGAAATCTTCATTGGGGAACCAAAAGGCACTAATACATGGTGGATCCCATGGATTTCTTTTAATTATGAATCAATTTATTTTATTCTTAGTTTCTCTTTGTCCTCATGTGAACCTTAAACTGAACACATGTTCTGACTTCTAACTAAATGGTATTCTAATTGCTTATGCAAATATGTCGCAATCAAAATCAAATATACAACTTTGACTATTTTGCTAAGAGATTTAATTCTAAATTAAAACAAAAACTAATTAATAAGAAACAAAATTAAAATAATAAAGGGAAACAAGTGAGGGTAATAACTAATAAGAAAGGTATGAATTTTTTAATTATATAGATTAATTCATGAAAGAGGATATATATGAAAATTGGTGGTTTAACTGATGTTATTAAGAAACATTAAAGCATGATCTACATATATGCCATAAAACTAAGAAATTTATACAATAAAACTTTGTAAAAGAGAGAACATATGCAAAAGTTGAAAAAAAATTTAATTAAAAATTTTATGGTAATTTTCTATACCAAAATAAATTTACAGTAGCTTATGAGAAGTTGTAATGCAGCAGGATGTTACTAAAAAGTATATAGCATAATTTAATTATATCAAGATAATTAAGCATAAGTCAGTCATATGAAATCAAGGGCATTTTATCAAAAAAAGAAAAGGAAAAAATATTAAAACCGGCACAAGGATTCAAACTCAAGACCTAGGACCTCAGTTCTTGCTTAGAGCTGAAAACCGAGTCATATTTGTACATTAATGGGTTTTTTTTTTCACTGTCTACTTGTATATCTATGATGCAAGTGTTAAGGCAATTTCAGGAACAAAAGTTGACCAAAACCAAAAAGGATATTTTGGGAATCATAAAATGATAGACCCAAAGACCCAAACTTTCTTAAAGAGTTAAAATAGTACAGGTAATAGTGATGTCAAAAGTTATGTATGTGCAAACACAACCAAGAAACATATTCAAACTGTCAAGCACCCACATGCAACCCATTACCGCTCTAATGTGATCTGGATAAAATAAAGTTAGCCAAAGTAAATAGCAAAACAACATGTTGTGCATTAGTTAAACATGAATAATTTAGAGGAGTCTGAGAACCGATTAAACAAAAAAATATCAACCCACCTAGACCTTCTCCTTTTATATTTTTATGTAGTCAAGAAACCTTTAAAATGTTTTTTAAATCAATTTTTGGAGTTAGAATCAAGGTTTAGATTTCCAATTTAAATGCAACATAAAGTTTGGCCTGTGAGCACAAGGGCTTGCTTTAAATCCTAGGAAGAGTAACTTGGGATATCCCACTATAACAAAAATTATTGAAGACAAATAAAAAGACTAATATAAATTAGACAGACCAGCTTTTATCAAAATAAGTATTTTTCTTATCACCAGCCTATCTCTGGTGATAAAATAAGCAGGATGGGTTGAAGGAGACTAATCTCCATCGGGAAATGGACAAGAGCGGGATTTAAATGCAAGAATCAGTGTTGTCGATATCTTACGACGTGCAATATGCATCTTACAATCCGATATATAGAGAAATCGATATGCATGTATGTATGTATGTATATGTTGGGAAATGTATCTTGTGATATGAGTTCTGTATCTTATGACACGATTCATATCTTACAATACACGATAGTTTATGATAACGGGCTCAAATTATAAATGGATTTCAAACCCATTTAGAAAAGACCCTTTTTATGTTCAATTATGGCTTGTGGGTTCTAAAACGCCTCTACTCTTCTAACAAAAGAAAGATCCAAATCCAAGATACTTCATTTTGTCCATAGAAAAAAAATACAAACCTATTACTATGCTCAGTCGACAACTTAATTTAACAGAGCTCTTCTTCACTCACTGCTGAGAACAAATTAATCACTAAATCCCCATTTTGAACTCACCAAACCCTAAATCCTCGCTTCCAAACCCAGTGAATCCAATCTTCACTCGGAATGGCTGTAAAAAAACACTAAAAGTCAATCATAAATGTATATTCCGCTCTTTTTCTTTTCTTTTTTGTTTACCTCCTCTATATTGACTTTTGTATTTTTCCCCCTTTATCAATGAAAAACAGATTTTTTTTCAGTCTCATCATTATTTCATTTATGATTCTGATTATTTGTCTTTCCTTTCATGATGAATATTATATTTCTAGTCATTATATTGTTTGAAAGGAAAGTGATCATGTTAAACATTCTTTAAGAGTGGTCCAATGAACGTTCTTCCATTTCTTCCTTTCTTTATTTTCTGAGTATTGTGCATTTTGCTTAATATGCTCTAATTCTACTACCATTTTTTCAAGGTTACTGATCAGTAATTCTATGTTGTATTTGCCCATATTTCTATGATATATACCGCTATACACTTAATTAAATAACTATTTGTGCATGGAATAGTTTATATTATAACAGACGACACGACTCGACATGATACCCAGTACAAGAAACATAGAAAATGATAATAAAATCTGAATCGCCCAATGGTTTTTAATATCAACATTGTCAATATCGGCCGATCTGAATAGGGTTGATATTATATCGGGTACCTCAAAACCCGATATGATATTTCCGGCACGCGCGTGCGCGCACACATATCATAATCAGACAATATTCAAAACCATGATGATAAGTATCCCAGTTTGACAACTTTGACATCAATGTAGGCAGGAAGGAACCTTCATGAGGCCCAAAAAAACAAACATAAATTTTTGATAGTTTGTATAATGCACAAATATTACCCGAGATAAACCTGCGTTGACGAAGTCCTAATGTTAATTTGAATTTTGAAGTCCAAATTAAACTTTTATATATAACAAAAGGTTAACATGGAATCAATATAAGATAGTGAAGTATTCAATCTCTTACCTCGTGAAATCCCAAATAGTGAATTGGAACGTGCGAGAGAGAGAGAGAGAGAGAGAGAGAGAGAGAGAGAGAGAGAGAGATTCCCTTACAATTTGAGGTCTAGAAATAAAAGTGTACTCTGGATCCTAGTTGGAAGTATTCACATGAGTCTACGTAGTAAAATTTGAAAATTTTAGATTCCCTTCTAAAATTTGAAATTTGATGATAAAATTGTATTTTAGAATCTGGATCCTGGATGAAGTGCTCTGTTGGATCATGGTAGTTTGCTTCCACAAAATGAACTCATTAAACACTTAATGGCCTAAATGAAGCAAAAGGAGGGGGGAGATGAAGTTCATGAATCAACCAAGTCCACAATGGTTTCTAGTTATGGAGATCGAATCATTTACAGCATAATGATGGTATTCATTATTAGATACAGTCTCTGGACTTGGCAAGCTAGCAGCTCTAGGTAGAGAAACTAGAGAAAAGTGGGGATGTGGGTAAGCAGAGAGGGAATGATAGCAGCTGCATGGAATGGGTCCCATGGGAATTTTCAAGATTTTAACTCATATCACTTATGAATACAGTGGAATTTAAGATTAGAGGTCACTGTAGTTTACATTTTAGAACTGACATTGGAAACGCTTAATGAAATGTGAAGTTAAAAGAGCTACCCAGAAGTGCTAACAGAAAGTGCCTAGTTTTTTTCGCGAGGTGGATGCTCATGCACATTTGTTAGAATTTAGAAAGGCTTATTTTTTATTTATTTATTTTCAAATCCAAAAAGAATATGAAAGCCAAGATATTTGTGGACGCTCATGAATCTGTTAAAAAAGATTTTTCCCCCCTTCTATTTCTTTTCAAATCCAAAAGAAACTGAAAAGCCTGAGATTTGACACATTTGACATGAGACACCAAGGATACTGATTTAACATAACTGTTGGGAGGGTGGGAGGCCCCTTTAGCTAGGCCTGACCGCGGTTTCGGAACCGACGGTTCCGGTTCCTTCGGAGGAGGAACTCGAACCAGACACGTAATGGGCAGTTCCAGTTCCGAAACCCGGTGGATCCAGTTCCGGAACAGGTCTATGCGATTTTTTTTAATCCATTTTTTTTTTGGAAAGAGATTTTGTAGAGAGATTTGGATTTATAATTTGATTTGATGTGGAGAATAAGGGAAATTGGGTCCTATTTATAGATTACAAATAATATTTAAAAAAACAAAATTAAAAACAATTAGAAAAAAAATCTCTCCTTCACTTTGGAGGGAGAGCCTCTCAGCTGAGGTTCAGCCCAGCAAAAAAAAAATCCTAATTAAAAGGCCAGACCCACCTGGCCGGCTGGCCCAGCCGCCAGGCGGCCCGCTTAAAAAATAAAATAAAATGGGATCTCGTTTGCCCAAAGGTCGAACGGCCCATACAAAAACAAAACAAAAACCAGTTCAGACCGTGAATCGCCGGCTCAGAACCAGAGTCGGCGGTTCCCGATTCTGAACATCAGAAACTGTCCGCGACCGATTCCGGTTCGATTTGGATCAGCAGAACCGGTGGCGATGACCAGTTCGGTTCCAGAAGGGGGTTCCCGGTTTGGTTCGGCAGTTCAAGACGAACCGGGGTCAGGTCTACCTGCAACCCCCTACATGTTGATACAAGACACAATGGTTCAGTACAAAACTAAAAGACTATATAAGTTTATATTTGTAATATTGTCATAACAACTATTAGACCAATATTGTATTATGACATTATTATTTGCTATAAAGAATTTACTTAAAATTAATTTGGTATTTTCTTTTTCTTATTGCATAATACAATCTTATGATATTCATCTATATTTCGATTCCAGTAACTAGTAGCTGGAATCAATTATCATGATTTAGTCAAATGCAATAGATGCCAGCACTTCATTCTAGTACATGACTGATACACTTCATGGATATAAATATCCCCAACTCATTTCCAAATAGTTATTGTAATATCTCCTAGTCAATAATATTGTATTATTATTTTTAAATATCTTATTTGGCTTTACCTGCCATTTTGTTAATTAACTTGATTTATAGTTATTATTATTAGATATAAAATTATTATAAAAATTATTTCTAAGATATTAACTTTGGCTTTATTTATTATTACCATTATCACTTATTAATATTTTTAATTACAATTACTATTAATTCTATCAATGTTCTAAAAAGCGGTTTCAGTACGCGCGCGGTCCGGGAGCGCATAATGCTTAAACAGTTTAAACGGTGATTAAACGGATTACACGTTTTATTATTATTTTAATATATAATAATATTATAATACTTAAAAACATGCAAATATTAATTCTATAAACTCTCAAAAAATCATAAAAGATATAACAAACATAACTTGAAAAATTAAATTACTAGTACTAAGAGAAATTTAAAAAGTAATGTCAATCAGTTCAAAGTACACCAATGTACCTCCATTTAGAAAAGTAATAATGAATCGGGTTTGAGTTCAGTTATCTTAATGGGTTCGAAATTCGAACCCGTTTAAAAAATTATTGAATAACGTTTAAATGAACGCTAATTAATCACCGATTAGACGCTTAATCGTCGATTAAGCGAATTAATCGCCTGACCGAGTAATCTGGCCGCTTTCTTCAAGTTCTGTTCGGTTTCAGGCTGAAACATTTAAGCAGCCGATTAATCGGCCGCTTAACCTTTTTTTAGAACACTGAATTCTATTGTTATTCTTTCTGTTATTATACTTCATTATGAATATCATTTATTTTTAATATTATTATTGTTATTATTATCAATGTTGTTGATAGTATTATGAGTGTTTCATTATGATTATAATTATTATTGTTATTGTTTTGGTTATTTTAATTATTATTAGTAGTATTGTTAACTATTATTGTTTTTAATATTATTATTACGTATTGGTATTATTGTTATAAATTATTATTACCAGAGTATTATTATTAGTATTTTTAATTATTATTATTTATTTCTATTGTTACATGGTTAATTATTATTATTATTATTTATCATCATTGTTATTATTAATATTATTGCTTGAATCATTATTTTCCCTCCTTGATTCTTTTCCCCATACCTATTTATCTAAACCCGAAACCCACCAACCTGTAACCCAAACCTGATCCCCATAATCCCATCTTAATTCAAATTCAAATCCTAGATCTTAACTACCTAATTCAAATCCTATCTAATCAGATCTATATTCTAACAAACCAAATCATAAATCTTAACTAATCCTAATCTAAATCCTAACAAAAATCATATCTATCCTAACTTACACAAATCCAAATCTTATTTTCAAAATCATAACCTCAGTTAATTCTATCCTAACTACTAAGTCAAACAGTTTGAACTTAACTGAAATTCTAATTTTTAAAATCCCTAATAACCTATAAAAAACTTAAACTACTTTTTTCTACCTCAAAAGAAAAACCATGACCTAACGCTCCCCACCTCCTTTCTTTTCTCCTCAAATCTCCAAGTGCAGAAATTGAAGAACATGCTAGAGGAGATCAAATCCAAGTATGTAATCTATCTTCTCACAATTTATTTAATATAAATAGTTTATTAAAAATCATGTCTATACCATGACTATTCATGAATTTTTATACATCAAAACCCAACCATAAATCCAACTAAAATACATGTGAGAATATACCAACCCATAATTTTAATTTTTATAATTTTTCTGAAATTTTAAAACAAAGGATTTCAAAAAAAGAAAGAAAGAAAGAAAGAAAGAAGAATTGCATAATAAAATAATTAGATAAAAAAATAAAAAATGGAGAAAAATATAAACAATACTCTACAATTCTTCTACTTTCTATGATAAAAATTTTAGACTAATACCAACATAAACTATAGTCTATAATTCTTCTATTTTCTATGAATGAACTATGTAGATTTATCGGGATCTTGTGATTTCAGTGCTTTGGATTTGGGATCGAGTTCATATGAGTGTTCTTTTTCTCCTTCAGTTAAACAAGAGTTTTGTGATAAATGATTTTATTTTCTTATGTAATTATGCTACTAAAATTTTCTGAGATGATATTTGTGGTATTCTTATTCACCATTATTAGAAATATGTATGTGTTTCTTATTTTATTTCATATGACCATCTGCCTTATTATACCAGTATGATTACTCGTATCATTTCATGAGGTACCAGTGAGTGTTCACTTTGATTATATAGCTTACTTGAGCGTCATTCAGTATCTTTTCATGTGTTAGTTGTTCGACGTTATTGGCTCGGGACTAGTTGTATAACCTTGGACTGTGACTTGTTTCGATCTATAGATTGACTGATCTACTTCATATTTGAGGACAGATAGCATCACTTATGTGTAGTATTTATCGGACAATTATTTGGTGAATTGAAACATTCAAAATAATTACATATTGATTGATTAGTGAATCGGTGAGGGCTAAATTGTCAAGTATTAGTTTCTTATATGTTTAGTGATATTTGGAGAACTTGATAGTTCTTGATGTTACCTTATTGATATTGAGCATCATATGCATATGGTTGGATGTTTGTATTGTGATATGAGACTTATGTCATTTCATGTGTAACCGTTTCGGATTCAGATTTAGTTGTGATAAATCTTAGAATATAAATTGATTGATCTTGAGGTTGATCGCTCATGATTAAGATTAAAGATTCATATTTTATGTGGAGTTATTAGACTTGATATTAATGTACTTGATGATAAGTTAGATGAGGATTCATTGTATTCTGAGAGTATATTATATATGAAGTTACCTTATTAAAGGACTGATCTTCTGATACTTGAACTGATATGGACTTAGTTAAAGTTAGAATTGACTGACATGAGGATTGGTTCGTTTCAGAGGATTTTGATCGGTGTTCTGATGAGATTGATGTAGTTGGATCCGTAGTTGTGGGTATTCTCTATTTTATCCCTAATTATACTGTTTGAGTATTGATGTCTTGTTGATGTTGATTATCAGACGCAGAGGCATCTTAGATTCCATATTGCTTGAGGAGTTGGCGTAAATTGGGTTGACCTGACCTGGTGGCATGTATATACATAATTGACTAGTTACTTGGATTTCTAGATCTTGTATTTGAACTTAATGGAAGTGAGAGTGTATGATGGTCTTAATTAAGATTGGATAGTGATGATTGGTTTGATATAGATGAGTATATATTTTATATATTGGGACTTGGATATATCGATGACTTTGAGGATCTGAGTTGATTAAATATTTTGCCCAGATTATTCTATTCATGCAGCAGGTCATTACTTATTCTGAATATCATGATTTACCTAAAGAACTTGACTGATTATACATGACATTTACCTGATACCTATATTGTCCATGTTACCATAATTGTTGGAAAAATATTGTATATGGTAACAACACCCTTATGTTATACTTGTTACATGTCCTGTTATACCGGTGTCATGTTCACTGACATTATATATCATGTTATACCGGTATCCTGATTACACATATTGGTGTCGTTACCATGACTATCACCGAGTTGTCCCAGTAATCTAAGTAACATGCTCATTAAATAATCTTGATAAACTAATGACATGATATTAAACAACTTACACTGTGATTGGGGAAATTGATGGAGGAAACAGCATCTGTACTTTGGGTGGACCTAGGATATAGGTTGCACAGCCGAAAGAGGGTTCCACTGCAGGGTTCCCGGGGGGTGACTGACACCCCGTCCAGTTGTTCCTGTTATAAATGTTATACATGTTCCTGACTACCTTACGGTAGGTCCTTGTTCAGCGTCAGGAGTCTAGATCGTGGTCCCGGGTATGTACGGGACCCACCTAAAGCATGAACAATGTCTCCAACCAATCAGTTTCAATAACTTAGGACCTCGATTGTCACGTGTGATAGGCGTAGTATGGGAAGCGTCTATTACAGGTGGCAATTGGTGTTCGCTGACATAATAATAATAAATTGTTCATAATGTATTGTGATTGATTGTAGACACCTGATACATGCATGATACTATAGACATCTGATTATACTCATGACCTAATGTACATCTGACTCTAGTACTGACTGACTCTACCCGCCCAATATATAGATTGTGATAGACACCTGATTGAATACCTGACTGGACACATACTCTATTGTGTGCTATCCACATTACTGTTTATTTACTTTATTCATGCCATTTCTTATTCTAGTATATATATTTTCTTTATCTGCTCACATGTTATATGCACATGCACTTTCCAGTTTATTCTTACACATTCACTAGGAATTCTGACTCCCTGAATTTGCATATCCAGATTTGTGGCTATTTTTTTTGCTGATCAGGCATTTGGAGAGGATTACATGCGTTACGAGATGGAGTCTCTTTTCTTGATTATAGGTATTTTCTCTTTTATTCATGTTATTTCCTGATTCTATCTATATCGTATCCAGTTATCATTCTTTCTTTTACTCATCTGCTATCATTGTGTTAAATCTTTATATGTCATATTGTAGTGATATTGATTTATCATAGTGATTATATAGCTTGTTCAGATAACTTTAGGCTTAGCGTATATTGTGAAGTATTTTCCTCGCGTATATATGTCGCCGACTCTCATCGCGACTCCATTTCCACGTATTTTGGGAAGCGGGGCGTTACAGTTAAGGACTATTTTTTTCTATATCCATTAAAGCAGAGTTGATTAGTTTACCTGAAAGCACTTACGAGCTCCTTGTTTTCCGGGTCAAGCTTTACAGCCTCATAAAAGGCATTTGCTGCTTCATCAAACCTCTGTGATAAAATGTAAGCATTACATTTATCCCATAATAAAAAAAAAATGACAATGATAATAATAACAACAGAAGCAGTAAAAAGAAGGGTTCAGAAAGCGTACTTCTAACAAACGGAGTGCTGCACCTTCCTGTAGCATGCTTTAGACCAGTCAGGCCTTAGCTCTCTGCAAGCCTTGGCATCAGCTAAAGCACGTTCAGCTTGCCCCAAACGGATCCAGCAAAGGCTTCTATTAGATAGCAAGGTTGCTTCATTGGGGTCAAGATCAATAGCCTACAGTTTTAACACACACAGAAGAAAAAAAAATAAAATCTTTATTATCTCACTGCATTATTGGTCAAAATGATCTGCAGGAGATCAACTTCTGCCTTTTCTCCCTTGATTTTGATCTTTTGATGGACATAATTGAATTGAAGTTGTTGGAAGGCATGCTTGGCATTTAATACCAGTAATCACATCACTTTATGGAGAACCACCTTTAATGTTCGATCCTTATGAGTATCTATTGATGATATTAGTTGTTACCTAAAGCCATGGAGTCCAGAGACATCCTTCTGGGCACAACAAGCTAGCAACCAGGCACACGAAAATGAAAGTTAATCCAACAGACTATTTGCAGTAGATTGCTGCTAATGGGAATGCGGCCACGTCTTCACAGGTGATGACACATCATGGTTCATCTCAAGTGATCAATTTTGTTAAAGAAGATTTACTACACGAACTAGTTTAATATTTATCATGGAATTTTAAGGCAACAAACATTTCCCTGACAAAACATTCACACACCTTACAAGTTTAGGACAGTCTTGAATGGAGCAACAGATGGGACCAATGAAAGCTAGAGATGTGCCTACTGTTTATCTGAAATGAGGACAGCTCAATCATCCAGAACCCATTTCAGAAGAAACCAGACTGAATTAAATCTGCATGCATTATTGGATCTGGAACAGTGACATAGCTCTCCAATTGCATTGAATCTAGTTCAAATAAATTTGGACCCAAAATTGTGGCAACGAACTGAATGAAGCCCAAATTTCCATACCCATAAAATTCAGAATCAATTTAAACCTTTCTGTCATGGTACCGAATGAATATAAACCATTCAGTATGTGGATCAAAACCACAAATCCCCTATTGGGACCACAGGCCCTGATATAGGCATGCATCATTCAACCTTTTCTACTATTGCAGAGATCACCCCAAAAGTATTGAAACTCGCAATGTTAAGCTTTAGGTAAAGATAATTGGACAAAAGAATTTTGGTCTATGGCACACAAAAGCATGGAATCATTCTTAGTTTGGTTATAAAGTATATGCTACATCAGAAGTTAGAAAACACTGAATCTGTGATAGGTGAAAATTGGAAGTAATTTAATCTTATAATCAGTGTTATCGAGGCGCGAGGGGCGGTGCGAGGCGCAAAGGATCCAGCGCACACAAGACGCAAGGCGAGGCGATCGCCTCACTTCAATGAGGCGCATTATTTTTTCTTTTTGTATGGATGTATTATGAAAGTATTCTTTTCTATGTATAGATGTATTATGGATGTCTTCTTTGTATGGATATTTCTTTTCTTTGTATTGATGTATTATGGATGTATTTCAGTGAGGCGCATGATTATGGATGTATTCTTTTCTTTTTGTATTCCAAGATATTGAAAAATGCGCACTAAAAATGCATTAAAAATTTATACAAAATCCTTTATATATCATTAAAAATCCTCTATTGAAAATTTATACTAAAAAAGCATTAAAATGTTTACACTAAAAATCCCCTAAAAATTTACACTTAAATACATCAGAGATAGATCTCTCTCTGTGTCTCTTTCTTTCTTCCTCTCTCTCTCTCTCCCGATCTCTTTCTCCTCTCCAGCCCTCTCCCCCCTTTTCCTTCTCTCTTAATCTCTATATGTTTCACTTCTCTATCAGAGACAGAGAGATCTTTGTCTCTGAGAGAGGAGAGACAGAGAGTCTCTCTGTCTCTGAGAGAGAAGAGAGACAGAGAGAAATCAAGATAGAGAGGGTCGAGAGAGTGAGAGAGAGGGGGGAGAGAGAGCTGGAGAGGAGAGAGAGGGCTTACCTGGTCACGACGACGACGACGAATGCGGGGGGCATGTGCCCTAGATCGGGTTCGCCTGCAGTAAAAAGGTTGATTTTTTTTTTACTTTTTATCTAACTTAAGCAGGTCGGGTTTACCTGCTAAATTAGCAGGCTGTAACCCGACCCGACCCACAAACAATAAGCGCGTAGAAACGATCGCCTCGCGTGAAGCGCACGCGAGGCGCGTTCGAGCGCGCACCTTGCGCTGCCCGCGCACCTCGCCTGCAACGCGGGGCGCATTGTTGCGCCTCGCTTCGCCTCGTGCCTGAGGAGCATCGCCCCAAAAAACACTGCTTATAATGGACGTTACTAGCAAAAGTCACAGATTTAGAAGAAAGGAAAGCTGAAACCCTAATTTCACCATATTACAATTGTCTGAGCAACAGACAAAGATAGCATACACTGAAATTATTATTAAAGTGCTCCTATCCAGCGCAAAGATGAGGACGCTCAGTTCTACCATAAAAGTCAATTGAAGCGATAATGAACACTGGATACATGCATGTTTATAATCACAAGTATAAATGGCTATAAAAATGAGGGAGAAGCGCAGAACACAAAATGAGAAGGATGAGTTTAAAATACAGAGGAAAATGAATCAGTTGTCCGGACCAAATAAAATCATAATCTACTGCTAATAATATCTTTCTTTTGTGGTATAGGCATCACAAATTCCTCCAATTTGAGATGAACAAGTACTGTCTAAATAGCTATTGATCTAAGCTACATTTGCAAGACACGCCTCCCTAAAATTCCCAGCCATGTCCACACATACGAGACACTACACGCGTTTCCATAGGTATTAACAGTAAATTTAGAGTTCCAATTGACAAGAGAGAAATTGAGAAGAAAAAAAAGTGGAGAAAAGGAGAAACTGCAAAAATTGTTTTGTGGTGATTCTTTTTTCCTTTTTTATTACTGGTGTGTGCGCGTGTGCACGCGCGAATGGTGGCAGTGGGGTGAGGGTTTGTGTGCTCGCGCGTGTGTGTGTTGGGGGGTTGGGGTTATAAAAGTAATGTAGAAGAAATGTAGAATGGTAAGAACTATAAGTTTTCATTAACTTACCAATGTATCATTAGTGAGCTAGATGAATAAAACTATCTTATTAGAATATGATACTTTTGCTTCTTAAATTCTTGTTATATTATAGGACCAGCTCAAAAGGAGCATGCATTTATCATAAAATTGGTTACTTTTTGTTTCTTTTAGATGTTACACTATTTTGGCTATGCATTCGCGTCTAGAAGAGAATACACGAATTTTTTTATGATATCGCATGTCCAACTCATCTGTGTCGCCATGCAACACCCATGTTCATGTAGCACAAACCACAAGATATAGGTTTTCTGTTGCAGATGAAAAACAAACTGACCACATTCTGTTTTGCACACGGAGATTATCTTGTCACCTCTATTCTCCTGCCATTAGCACTGAACTTGTCATAAATTCCAGAAAGGCTCCAGACCAGCTGAAAAGAATGTATTAGGCAAAATGTTCGTCCAAAGATACTGTGGCCTCCTATCCAGTGAGTCTTCAAGGGACGACACAGAGGATTCTCACTGAAGAAGTGCAATTAATTCTGACATAGAATCACTCTGTGGATCAAGGTGACTGACATACGTAGTTTGTTTAGGAATTAGGATCTTAACTTGTAGGATTTGGGCAATGATCGTATGAGTTGGAAAGTATATCTTGTGCAACTCAAAAGGAAGATCTAAACCATTAAATATGATCTAAATCATTTAAAATGCCTATACCCCAAAAAAAACATCATTTGAAAACTTTTTACCATGGATCAACACCTAACAAAATGCACGATTGCAAAATAGCATGTTGAGTAAATTATGGTTTGGAGCTTCTAAATTGGTATCCAACCTATTGATCTTGATCCAAATTCTGTAAAACCTTTGTTCAACAAATTTTTGGTGTGACAACCCTAGATTGTAGAGCTCGTCAAGTTGCCATTTAAAAGTTAAAACATCCATTTTACGGTCACTTTATGCACAAGAAGAAACCACAAAAATGTATGAATTTTTCGTTTATAAAAATTTAAAAGATTTAGATCATGTTTAATGGTACAGATATTCCATTGAGTTACACAATATATACTATTCACCTGAGAGGATCAAAGCTATCTTACCGGTGCGATCCGAATCAAACTCTCTCCATATAAAGGTTCATGAGAACAATCCTCGTGACAAGGTTCATAAGAACTTCATGGCGGGCCATTCGATGGATGATCCACAAAATTCATCTTGTTGCACACATCCAAACTAGTCTAAAATTGGGAGATCAAGTAATTTCAACCTCTTTCCCCTTCATCACTTGACTACAAAAAACACATTACTTTAGTCGTTGACGCATGGATAAAATGTTTTTGAAACTTCTTGATCCTACTTATTAGACTAATTTGTTGGCCCAGAGGCCCTTCACTCTAGTTTTGATGATGATTAACTCATGTAGTTATAGTTTACTAATAATCTTGTAATATTTAGTTTCAGATATTTGATCAAGATATTAGTAGGTGATTAGCTTCAACAAAGGTGTTTTAGAGCTTTCACATGTAGATTCAAGAGCTCACGCGTCAAGATCGCATCTAGCACTCGGTTGGAGTCAAGCTCGTTGGATCGCGTCTGGATCAAGTCGGCTTGGAGACAAGAAGACTTCGGTTTGTATTTTAGTTTAGTGTTTAGATATTATATAAAGATTAGATAGTGTTGATATGCTCAAGTTTACACACACACAAGTTTCAAGTTTATTGGTTTTAGTTTTTCGGTTTAACCGATTTTGGATTTCATGTCAAAAACATAGATAGATATCTTTATATGTATATTGGAGTCTATCCATATACCATATGCTTCAAAGTTGTTTCAATATCATGTTTTTGTATTTAGATGAGTTTTAGAGAAAACGATTTTCCATTTCAAAAATCCAAGTTTGGAAAATAACGATTTTTGTTTTAAGCCAAATTTCAATATCACAAAAATGGATCAAAATGTTTATAATATGTGTTGAAATTTTGTCACACATATTTATATTTCAAAGATCTTATAAGAACTTATTTATGTGATTTTATGGGATTTAACTGAAGGTAAAATAATCAAGTTTTCAATCCCTTAAACAGTTTTGATCTGGCCTTCTGTTGGTCGACCGGCCGATCGACCGAGGCAGAAGTCGGTCGAAGTCGGTTGACCGGTCCAGTCGACCAACGTGCACGGCAGCTTTGGCTGGGAGGCCGGTCGACCGGGTCGGTCGACGCCAGAGATTCTGCTCTCTGGAAATGGCCACGGTCGACCGGGCAGTCGACCAGCAGAGAGCTGCTGCTCTCTGTTTCCAGGCCCGGTCGACCGGAGGCACGACGGTCATAAAAATGACCGTTGGCCGGTCGATCAGGCGGTCGACCGGAAGGGCATTTCTGCCCTTTCCTGGCTGCCAACGGGCAGAATTTTGGTGGGTTATAAATACCCATCCTCTTGAGCTGTTTTATCTAAGTTTTTAGAAGAGAAAATTTTCCATCTTTAAAAGTGTTTAACAGCAAGTTTTCAAAAGAGTTTTGGGCTTAAAGATTTTATCTTTATTTGTTTTTAAAGGGTTGAAAAAATCAAAGAAAAATAGAGTCTTTGGGAATTGGTTTTTGATCTTCATTTCTATAGCTATTCTAGAAGTTTTCCCAAGAGTTTTTCTTTGTGAATTGTTTTCCAAACTCTTTATTTTCTCATACTTGAGCTATCATATCTATTAGGATCTTGTTTTGTGAGGAAAATTGGCTTGTGGTTGTGGAGACCACCAAGTGTTGTAACCTTCTTTACTTTGTGATATCCCCCCAGTGAGAGGTGATTGTGGAGGTTGTGTTGGTATCCTCTAGTGAGAGGTGATTGTGGAGGTTGTGTTGGTATCCCTCTAAGTGTAGAGGTGATTGTTGGAGAGTTGGCTTTGAGCCTTATCCCTCTAGCGAGAGGTTGATCTTGTTTTGGCTAAGTGTCATCCCTCTAAGTGTAGAGGTGATTGTTGTAGAGTTGGCTTTGAGCCTTATCCCTCTAGTGAGAGGTTGATCTTGTTTTGGCTAAGTGCCATCCCTCTAAGTGTAGAGGTGATAGTTGTTGTGCCTTGCCTCTTGTGTAGAGGTTGTATTGTTTGAAAGAGGAGTTGTGTACTCTAAAGGTGTATTACCCAAATCCTCAATGGAGGTTCCCTGTGTGGGAAGTCCTGTGTGGACGATATAGTGGAAATCCTTCTGTGTGAAGGCGCAGACGTAGAGCAGTGGCTCGAACCTCGAAACATATCTCGGTATTTGTGATTGATCCACTATCTCTAAACTCTCTCTCTTATTTACCTTGCATTGCATCATATTGCTCATATCATTTATATGCTTGGTTTGATTGTGTGCCATACTTGTGTTAAACCAAGAGAGCTACATATAGCACCTCAACTCTTATTTAAAAGAATTTAGAGGAGATAGTCAAGAGCCCTTCACCGGAAATTCGGCTACACTCTTTGGTTACACTAAGTGTGTTGCAATTTGTTTTTAATTCCGCATTATTTGTCATTAGATTAGCCTTACACCTATTCACCCTCCCTCTAGGTGTACCTTTAATTGGTATCAGAGCCTACGCTCCTGATATTAGGTTTAACCACCTAGGAGTGAGATCTTGGTTAGCTAATCTAGTATTTGCATTTGCACACTTATTTGTTTACACACACTCATGGATTACCTTGTCCCTCCCATGTTTGATGTTTCTAACATCAATATGTGGAAGCTTAAGATGAGTATGTATCTCAAGACCCTAGGAAAGCATGTTTACCTTGCCGCTACCAAGAAATCCTATCTTGATAATAGCAAGCATATAGAGGCCAACGCACAAGCCCTAGAGGCACTTAGAAACACACTAAGTAAAGATTATCTTTCTATGGTTTCTCATTGTGATTCCGTCTTTGCAGTGTGGAACACCTTGACCTCTCCAAAGCTTCAAGCGCCAAACATTGTGGAGAAGGAATCTAATGGAGATGAGTCCGACCAACATTGCTACATGGTCCAAGGGAATGACTCCCTTGAGGTAAACTCGGACACTCATCTAGATGATTGTGCTAGTTCTTCTTGTAGTGATGATTATGTTGATGCTGATACATTAAATGAAGAACTATCTATTGTTTGTGAGAACCTATTAGAAAAATACCAACTCTTGAAAAAGAAAAGTTTTAAACTAAAAGAAGAGAATAAGGATTTGTTTTCTAAACTTAACATGACTTTGCAAGAAAGAGATGAGATTTCAAATGAAAGGGACTCATTGAAATCCCAACTTGATCTTGCCCTAAATGAAAACAAAATCTTAAAAAGCAAAAATGATTGTGATGAAGTTTTGAAGAAAAATGAAATTCTATCTTCAAAACTTGTTTTTGTTTTAAAAGAAAATGATTCTTTGAAAAACAAAAATATTTCTATTTCAAAGGAATTGGATTTAATTTCTAATGAAAATAAATCTTTGAAAAATGATTTGTCTTCACATGTTTGCCATGCTAGTGTAGCTTCACCTTCTAGTGTATCTATAGCATGCTCCACCTCTTCTTCTATTATTACAAATGATATATGTGCTTTAAAGAAGAGTGTTGATTGTTTGGGCTCCACTTTGAGCCAATGTATCATGAACCACACACGGTTGGAATCCATGTTTCGCAAGAATGCATACACACCATACACTGCATACACATGCTCACACACATGATTCAAAGTATGCTCATGTGTACACTTGTACACATTGTGGAGATAAGGGCCACCTTGCAAAATTTTGCTTTGATAGAATTAATGAGTCAAATTTTGCAAATAGATTTGTTTGGGTTAGGAAAGGTGCTAACCCCCATGGACCCAATAGAGTATAGGTACCAAAAACCACTCCTATTTTATTTGATGTAGGTGTGGGCTCTCACATGACGTGAGAGGTGTTGGTGCCTTGAGGTGAATGCGTTCCGAGCTAAACGGTGACAATTTTGGATGCATCACTTTCAAGGGGAGTTTGGTGGGAGGACCACCATGATTTGGAGGTATAGAGATGAGCCCTCTTGGTTTTGATAACTATCTCTTACTCCCATTTAGTTTATATGCTTTCATTTATTGATTTTTAGCATGTCATGTTTTAATGCTCATTATGCTATATGCCATGATAATTAGACTTATGACATACATGTATAGTATTTGAGATACACTCATGTTTATATGGATTATTATTTTTGTGTTCTCACTTTAGTTTAACTATTGTGTATATCATATCTCTAAACATGTGCATTTAGCCTAATGATCATATTCATTTTTGTTTATGATTTTGTGCTTCATATTTTGATTACATGTTTAAATGTAGTTTTTCATTAAAACTTGTGTATATACTTGTACAACTAGTGAGCCACAAATTAATTATTATATATTTGTGCTTAATTGCTCATTTGTACCTATTAGATGTACTAGTATAGCCTAGTTTTGATGATTCATGCATTTCAAACTTGTATTCCCCATTTTGTGCATGTTTTAATATGCTTAACTTCATGTATATGTTAGTTTTGTTTAAAACTTTAGATATACATGTATACCCTTGAGTCATTTGCTTTTTATGCAAAATTCTTTGTGGACTCATTTGTGCTTAGGGATATGTATGTGTACTTATAGTTTCAACATAACATACATATACCTTGAAGTATATTTAGTTTTGATGGTTTTCATGTTTTTGATAAAGGAATTTCATATTGAGCTTCATCGCCTATTCCCATGATTTTGTTGATTACATGGTTCCTACACTCACATTAGTTTTGTTTACTCATGATTTCTATTTCATGAGCATATATGTGCTATATAGACCTTGAGTGTCGATGATCGTGTGACTTTCATGTTTTTCATGAAAAATATTCATGTTTTATTCCTTGCTTGAAGAATTTCGCACTAGTTTTCAAATATTATCTTTAAACTAGTCATTATTCTTCAATTGGTAGAGTTTTCAAACATGTTAAATTATTTTCAAACACTATTTTTGAAAACCCCTACCATCAAAGGGTGGACAGATGGGCGACCATGCCTTGTGAGCCTAATTGAAAATCTTTTTAACATGCGCATGAAAGGGAGGTATTTATGAGTTATACATTTGATCCTCATTGTTTTTTTAATTGGTATCTCAATTGATATATTTTTTTTGTATACTCATATTTTGTTTTCTATATATGTATGCTTCAAACTTCAAATAGTATCAATTTCGATTGGTACTTACTTTTTCATACATATATGTGATTTGATTGTGCTTACTATATCTTTACATCTTAAAGCACAAATTATATTTATGCTAAGCTTGTTTTACTCCTAAATGTCAATTATTTTTCAATTAATATCTTATATAACCTTATGTATGATTTTTATTAGTATTTCATAAAGAGGAGAAAATTAATGTTTTATCTTTCAATTAGTATCTTCAATTGATTTTATTCTCAATTGATATCTTACTCCCATTCTTTATGATGAAAAATACTTTGTTTCGGTATATGCTAACATTTTCAATATTGGTATCATGTTTCATTTTAAATTGGTATTTATATTGATATGAGTTATGCTTACCTAAATTAATTTGGTTTTTACGTTCAATTGGTATCAAAAATCTACAAGATATTTTTTTGGTATCAAGTTACTTTGAAATTGATTGTCACTTTCCTTCGGTATCAAGATTTTCAATATATATATATATATATATATATATATATATATATATATATATATTTCAATTGATATCAAACCATACAATGTTTCATTTTTTATTGGTATCAAAATTTACAAGAATTTTTTAAATTGGTATCAAGATATTTTCACATTAGTATCTTTTAGTATCTTAAAAATTTTTGTTTACTTTCAATTGGTATCTTAAAAATGTTTTATTTATTTTCAATTGGTATCATAAATTGGTATCATGATGTTTCGATGTATACCTTCATCATAAATTGATATAGTTTTAAATTAGCATCATACTGTTTTAATTTGTATTGCTTATATGCAAGGGAAGCTTAACATCTTCTCTTTATATAGATTCATGTTAAGTGTATTTCATATTGAAGTGATTGACCTTTCTTTGGTATGTAGTACACGTGTGTAGGAGCTTCACATCTTCTTTTATACATTATATATTATACTTTATGTGGTTAGGGTTTAGTCATCTCTTTTCATATAAATGCATGTATACAGGGGGAGTTAACTTAACGTCTCTCCTCTTCATGAATTTATACCGCATATATCTCTTTATTGTTTGATTTGTCAAAAGAAGGAAAAGATTTTTTTAAGTTTATTTTTGCCCCTTTGTTGATGATTGACAAAACGAGGGAGAATGATTTTGAGTTTATATGCATATTTAGAAAAAGGGGGAGAATGACGGAGAATGACTTTGAATTTTTTATGCATGTTTTTTTTTAGAAATTGAGTTTATACATGATTACTTACAATTGATATCATATATGCATGTTTATTTTTACAATTGGTATCGAGCATATATGTTTTTGTTTATGCAAAAGGGGAGAAGCATTCTTCACTTATGCATGTTTGTATTGAGCATTCATTGCATATCTTATGTTTATTGCTATGCATGAGTTAAGGGGAGCTTCTATGAAGCTTAACTTTAATCCATGCATATATAACTCCATGAGTTTTGTTATCATCAAAAAGGGGGAGATAGATGGCCCAGAGGACCTTCACTCTAGTTTTGATGATGATTAACTCATGTAGTTATAGTTTACTAATAATCTTATGATATTTAGTTTCAGATATTTGATCAAGATATTAGTAGGTGATTAGCTTCAACAAAGGTGTTTTAGAGCTTTCACATATAGATTCAAGAGCTCGCGCGTCAAGATCGCATCTAGCACTCGGTTAGAGTCAAGCTCGTTGGATCGCGTCGGCTTGGAGACAAGAAGACTTCGGTTTGTGTTTTAGTTTAGTGTTTAGATCTTATGTAAAGATTAGATAGTGTTGATACGCTCAAGTTCACATACACACATAAGTTTCAAGTTTATTGGTTTTGATTTTTCGGTTAAACCGATTTCAGATTTCTTGTCAAAAACATAGATAGATATCTTTATATGTATATTGGATTCTATATACCATATGCTTTAAATTGTTTCAATATCATGTTTTTGTATTTATATGAGTTTTGGAGAAAACGATTTTCTATTTCAAAAATCCAAGTTTGGAAACTACCGATTTTTGTTTTAAGCCAAATTTCAAAATCACAAAAATGGTTCAAAATGTTTATAATATGTGTTGAAATTTTGTCACACATATTTGTATTTCAAAGATCTTATAAGAACTTATTTTTGTGAAATTTATGTGATTTTATGGGATTTAATTGAAGGTAAAATAACCAAGTTTTCAATCCCTTAAACAGTTTTGATCTGGCCTTCTGCCGGTCGACCAGTCCGGTCGACCGACGTGCACAAACGTGCACGGCAACTTTAGCTGGGAGGCTGGTCGATCGGGTCGATCGACCGCCAGAGAGTTCTGCTCTCTGGAAATGGCCCCGGTCGATCGGGCGGTCGACCGGCAGAGAGCTGCTGCTCTCTGTTTTCAGGCCCGGTCGACTGGGCGGTCGACAGGAAGCACAACGGTCATAAAAATGACCATTGGCTGGTCGACCGGGTGGGCATTTCTGCCATTTCCTGGCTGCCAACGGGCAGAATTTTGGTGGGCTGCCAACGGGCAGAATTTTGGTGGGTTATAAATACTCATCCTCTTGAGCTGTTTTATCTAAGTTTTTAGAAGAGAAAATTTCCCATCTTTACAAGTGTTTAACATCAAGTTTTCAAAAGAGTTTTGGGCTTAAAGATTTTATCTTTATTTGTTTTTAAAGGGTTGGAAAAATCAAAGAAAAAATAGTCTTTGGGAATTGGTTTTTGATCTTCATTTCTATAGCTATTCTAGAAGTTTTCCCAAGAGTTTTTCTTTGTGATTGTTTTCCAAACTCTTTATTTTCTCACACTTGAGCTATCATATCTATCCTATCTATTAGGATCTTGTTTTGTGAGGAAAATTGATTTGTGGTTGTGGAGACCACCAAGTGTTGTAACCTTCTTTACTTTGTGATATCCCTCTAGTGAGAGGTGATTGTGGAGGTTGTGTTGGTATCCCTCTAAGTGTAGAGGTGATTGTTGGAGAGTTGGCTTTGAGCCTTATCCCTCTAGTGAAAGGTTGATCTTGTTTTGGCTAAGTGTCATCCCTCTAAGTGTAAAGGTGATTGTTAGAGAGTTAGCTTTGAGCCTTATCCCTCTAGTGAGGTTGATTTTGTTTTGGCTAAGTGTCATCCCTCTAAATGTAGAGGTGATAGTTGTTGTGCCTTGCCTCTTATGTAGAGGTTGTATTGTTTGAGAGAGTTGTGTACTCCAAAGGTGTATTACCCAAATCCTCAGTGGAGGTTCCCTGTGTGGGAAGTCCTGTGTGGACGATATAGTGGAAATCCTTCTGTGTGAAGGCGGAGACGTAGAGCAGTGACTCGAACCTCGAAACATATCTCGGTGTTTGCAATTGATCCACTATCTCTAAACTCTCTCTTATTTACCTTGCATTGCATCATATTGCTCATAACATTTATATGCTTTGTTTGATTGTGTGCCATACTTGTGTTAAACCAAGAGAGCTTCATATGGCACCTCAACTCTTATTTAGAGAAATTTAGAGGAGATAGTCCAGAGCCCTTCACCGGGAATTCGGCTACACTCTTTGGTTACACTAAGTGTGTTGCAATTTGTTTTTAATTCCGCATTATTTGTCATTAGATTAGCCTTACACCTATTCCCCCCTAGGTGTACTTTCATAATTTGGATGCGCATATCAAAATAATAGCGTGGGTTGTTCATGAGAGCCCATCATTGAGTTCCCAAGAATCTTATCATAAGAACAAATTCTCGCTAATTCACACGCGTGCACATAGTATCTTTCGTGTGCGATTACTTTTAACTTGATGGCCAACCCACTAGTTAACCACACCACGAACAATTAAGTTCGAGCGCACGCAAAATTTCTATAGTAGGCATATGTTGACAATTAACGGGGTCCTTGCACAACTAAAAGGCTAGTCCAGGAGCAGTGACCAACCTTATTTGCCCTTTTAGCCCATACAACCAATAAATACCCCCAAGTTCATTCCAACTTCATATGATTGGCATATGCCTTATTCAGTTTGACAATAAGTTGAATCAATAGCTTCTTTTTAAGGTGATATAACTAAATATAGAAACATATTCACATATGTTATTACGGATTATTGAAAGAGGTACCTGTGTATATGCATCTACTGCCATGAGATAATCTTTTCTTTTGAATGCATCATCACCCTCGATTTAGCTTCTAAGGATTTCTTCTTTGCCTCCGGTGCTACCTGCAGAAGTAATTGACATAGAACTGAGTATATCGAACAAACTAACCTGGTGAAGAACTGGATGTTAGATTCACAAGTTCTACTCCAAAGAGGTCTCTAGAAATGTACACTGCATTGCAGGCTAAATATATGCAACCATTATAATTAATTTGAGAGACTCAGTGTTGAGACAGTCAAGGCATGCGTTAAACAGAAAAGGATTTTCTTGCTTAGAGACAACTATTCCACATCAGATCAAAATCAATTAAGCTCTAAATTTTATGGAGATTTAAAACATCCTCTAACACACACATACGCGCGTGCACACACGAAACACTAGCTAAGCTGCTTTTAGAAGGATTAAGAATGTGGATACTCCCACTTTGAATTGGTTAAGTCACCACTCAAATTCAATATCAACACAATTGGATGTGATCGACCACCTATAATGTAGCTAGAAAAAAAAATTTCAAAAAAATTCATTATGTTCCTCGATAGAACATAATTTCAAAATTGTTGTCTTTCCTTTCTTTTCTCTTTCCTTTTATTTTTCCTTTCTTTTCCCTTTTTGTTAATTGAAGCAAGAGGAGAGTCATTAGCTTACCGATATAAAATTTCCTATAGGATATTTGTTGTCTAATCAAACAAATGACAATTTGATCGGGAAGTAATGGTCAATACGAACTGGTGTCTCCTGTATCGGCCGATACGAACCCGATATCAGTCGATATGGGCCGATACTGATTTTGTAGCAGTGATTCGAAGCCGATATATCTGGTCCTGATTTAGTACTGCCAAATCTGTCTCGGGCTCGGCAATTAAGATACGATCGGCCGATTCGTATTGGAATCGGGCAATATTTCCCATGGTTCTACTCATGCATCAAGTGACCAAAAATCAACTCATTCAAAAGATTAAAAAGTGCTTGATTTGTGACCGCTTTGATGAATGGGTAAACAATAACAAAAAAAATTGAAATTTTCTTTCTAACTAGTTTATAAGTAGTAGATCGCATCCAACAATGTAGATCTTGAATTGGAGTGGTTCATTAACCCTTCAAAGTGGAACTACCTGCTTTCTTAGTACTTCAGAAATTAGCCTAGCTCAACTCTATATTTGTGTGTGTGTGTGTGTGTTAGGGGGTGGGGTGGGGGGATGTGTGACTTTATATACATAATCTAGAAATTCAAGCAATTTGCAAATCAATATCGCAGAAAAGCACATTTTCATGTTATGACGTATAAAGGGAATGGCACCTCAACAATTTTCGGCTTCTGCAAGCCGGATGTCTGTGGCATTTCTGGTTCTTTTGTACTTTCCTACAACATGGAGGGGAATTGTCAAATGTCAAAAGCCCACAAGACTGTCAATCCACATTACTAGAAAACGAAGATGAAGAGTTACCTGTTCTATTCTTGATTCAGACTGCATTTGTTCAATCACTCCATCAATGCTCCAGTCCAAAATATTTTTTATAGGGGATGTCAGTGGAAAAAGAATTTTAACAGCTTCGCGGTTACCTCTCCCAGCAGCAACTTGTACAGGCTTTTGGCCGTCCTGCATCAAAAAAAAATCTTTTGGTCATAATGTACTTCTATTTTGGAGGATTAGAGAAGGTGAAATGTGAAGAAACCACTGTTCATTATAAAAAATAAACTAAAAAAATGCACCCAATATTGATCACTATATCATGTTTTTATATGATCAGCCACCATCTCAAATTTCAGTGTTTAAGAATCTGAATCATGAAGAAGCTCATATCATGATAATAAACTAAATTGAAGATTGCAAACATATTAATTATTAAAATCATTCTTTCATCCTGATAAACAACAAGCTCATATGCGAGTAATAACTGACAAAACTTGATTAGAACAACGAAAACAAATGCAATAAAAATAGTATTAGTTTCTGGTACTTGTTTATTTCAAGTGTGGTTTATATTTCTGTTTAAAGGACTCTGCTAAGCATAGTGTTACAATGTGTCATACATGCTTGTTCATTTAGCATTGAACGTGTCTGCCATATTGGTGCTTCGCTCAGTGTCCATACTACTATTTTGTTTTGACACATACAAGTTTGCTGCCGTCGATAGTGAAGGGTGTGGGTTTTTTAAATGAATTCGGCTTATATTTTCTCAATATTAGGACCTCTTGGCCCCTTCACAAGATAACTGGTGCATTGAGAGAAGGTTTATAGTTGTTCTCACATCCCCATGATTAGACTGATGCATGACTCAGTCCTCAAATATAGATGCCTTTGTTGTGACCTGCTATTGGAGAAGTGATTAGATTGATGCAAGATGCAGTCCTCAAAACTTGATGCCTTTGTTGTGACCTGCTATGGGAGAAGTGATAGGTTGACGCAAGATGCAGTCCTCAAAAATGGATGTCTTCCTTGTGACCTCCTATAGGTCAAGTGACAAGTCTCTCTCTTTCGTTGTGAACTGCTATAGGTGAAGTGACAAGTATCTCATTAAATTATTTTGCGACCATAATTACTGGAATTAAAGAGATGTGAAACACATACTAAAATCTGAATAGAAATGCCATTCATCTTTGGCCAATATGCCACCTTAGTCCTCAACAAGTTAAGGTGGATGCCTGGATGGTTATCTCAATTCCATAAGCTCCCTTTAGATTCCCTTTTCTTTGGTGGAGGTAGCAACTTCGGCCTAACCCATAGAGAACATGTTCTTATATGTTTCTTACATTAAATATGGGCTAAATTACTCAAACTTCCATTTGAGCCATTATTATCTAACTGCAACTCCTGATCAAAGGTTGATCTTTAATTTGATGTGAAAATAAAAGGCTAGTCTTCCCATAGAGTAAAAAAGATATCAAGGGGCTAGTCAAATTATTAAGATGCTCAGACACGTTAAGATCTACATAGCGGAATAGCTGACAGGTGACCTTCTAGCCAGTATATGTAGCAACCCCTAAATGTCTCACAATATGACCAGACGGGACAGGACCAAACCTGGCACATGCTGTCTTAACCTAGCAGATTTTGATCTCTCTAGGTAACTTAATGGACTTAAGTGAGTTGCTGACTCAATGTTAGTCTGACTTGTGGCTACAAATTGTTGTGACCATGACCAGGGTTTTAAGAACTGAGCGGAAGCCACTGAGCGGAAGCCATACCCCTGAGCCTTTCATCGGATGTCAAGCTCTACAAGATTTTAGCAAATATATAGAAGAAAAATACAAGAGGCGCAATATTTTATGTGGTTGGATCAAATCCAACCAACATCCACGAGGAGAGCACCGAGAGAGATATATTATAATAATATGGAGTACAAGAGAGCAATCACACACCCCTGCCCTCTTTTCAATACAAGCATGAACATTAAGCACTCACGTCACCAAAGATGAAACCCATACATCGATGAAGAGTACCTTTTCTCGTAGTAAATCAATCACTCATTGATGTCGAGCATCTTTCTTGGCTTGATATACGAAGAGGAATTCATGGCTCTCTCTCCACTCGATCCTCCTCTCTCCTTCTTGATCGACATCTTTTCTCCACAGAATTCTCCACATCTTGCCTCTCTTACATAAACCCTAGATTACCAAACTCCAATAAAGAGTTTTGATAACCCTATAACATTGAGAAATATCTCAGTTATCAATCTCAAAAAATAAACTCATTGTGAAATCCCTTTAATTAGTTGTGAGATCCACTCTTGAAAATAAGACACTTTCACAACAATCTCCATCTTGACTTATTTTCAAGCCATTTATACACATACAACAACAATTAAGCCATTTGTCTCAAGTATTTGGGGGTAGGCTACATGAACCAAAGAGAACTACGCCGGATCGGGCACATGGATCAGCTTTCTCCACTCATTCCTATCGAGCAATATGCCTTCAATAATACCCTTAGCCTCTATATCTTGTCGTATCACCTCCATCCATATTTTCTTCGGTCTCCCCTGCGCTCTTTTAACTTGCCCTAATTTGATACACTCTACTCACCGGACTGGCGCATCTGTAGGTCTACGCCGCGCATGATCAAACCATCGTAAGCGATTTTTCTCATCTTCTCTTCTATAGAGGCTACACCTATCTTAGTATGAATATCCTCATTTCTCACCTTATCTCTCCTCGTGTTACCACACATCCAACGAAGCATGCGCATCTCTGCTACACTCATTTTCTGGGCATGATATCTCTTTATAGCCCAACATTCTGTGCCATATAACAAAACTGGCCTAATAGTAGTCCGATAAAACTTTCGCTTCATCCATAACGGAATATTACGATCATATAAAACTCATGTTACGTTCCTCCATTTCAACCAGCCGGCTTGGATCTTATGGTTGACATCACTATTGATCTCCCCATCGTTTTGAATAATAGAACCCAAGTACTTAAAATGACTGCTCATCGGTATTTCTTGTCCGCCTAATGTCACAATACTATAATCTCAAGTCCCTTGTTTACTGAATTTGCACTCCATATACTCTGTTTTGATCCTACTTAATCTAAAATCTCAAGATTTTAGAGTTTACCTCCATAACTTCAATTTTGCATTTACCCCTGCTCTCGTTCATCGACTAGGACAATATCATCAGCAAATAGCATACACATGGTATCTCATTCTGAATAGCTCTAGTAAGCTCATCCATCACCATGGCAAATAAAATGGACTCAATGCAGATCCTTGATGCAATCCAATTGTGATAGAAAAATCACTTGTTATGCCTCCACAAGTTCTGACATTTGCCACTACGCCATCGTACATGTCCCTGATTATGTCAATATATTTGATGGGGACTCCCTTTTTTATTAATGTCCACCATAATATCTCTCTTGGTACCTTATCATAAGCCTTTTCTAAATCAAATAAAATCATATGCAAATTTCTCTTCCTCTCTCGTAATCGCTCTATATGTTGACGAAGCAAATGATAGCCTCTGTCGTCGATCGCTCCGACATGAACCAAACTGGCTCTCTGATATTTTAACATTCTCCCTTAACCTGTGTTCAATTACCCTTTCTCAAAGCTTCATAGTGTGACACATGAGTTTTATTCCACGATAATTTGAATAACTCTGGATATTACCCTTGTTCTTATAGAGAGGTACTAGGGCACTCTTTCTCCACTCATTTGGCATCTTTTTAGTTAGCAAGATCTTGTTAAAGAGGTTTGTCATCCATCTCACGCCCACCTCTCCTAAGCATCTTTATACCTCAATAAGAATTCCATCAGGGCCAACAGCTTTCCTTGACTTCATCCTCTTCAAGGCCTCTTTAACCTTAGATTCGCTAATTCTGCGCATATAATTACAGTTCACATCTTGGTACTAAATGGTAAGGTCATCCAAATCTTGAGTAGAACTACCATTGAATAATGTGTCAAAATACTCTCTCCATCTTTCTTTGATTTCTTCATCTCGAACTAAAACCTTCTGATCCTCATCTTCGACACACCTCATAGAACATAAGTCTCTAGTATTTCTCTTCCTTATTCGAGCAATTCTATATATATCCTTCCCAACCTCTTTGGTGTCCAACTTCTCATACACTTCTTTGTACAATTTAGCTCTTGCATTCTGAACAGCTTTCTTAGCCTCCTTCTTGGTTAGCTTATACCTCTCAAAACTCACTCTATCACAATTTTTCTTCAAATCTCTGTAAGAGTTTCGTTTGATCTTAATGGCAGCTTTTACCTCTTCATTCCACCATGATGTATCCTTACATGGTGAAGCACCACCCCGTGACTCACCAAGTACATCTTTAGCTACTCTTTTAATACAGCTAGCAATTTTGTTCCATGTTATATTGGGATCATCTTGGGCTTTCTAATCTGCTTCATGTACTACTCGAACTATAAAAACTCCTTGGTTACCTTCTTTTAGCCGCTATCACTTAAGCTTCTGATCTAGCTTACGTTTAATCTTTCTAAATCTCCTTCTAATCCGGATATCTAAAATTAAAAGTTTATGTTGGGTTATTACACTCTCACCCGGTACTATCTTACAATCCATACAACAACATCTATCTACTTTCCTAGTTAAAAAGAAATCTATTTGGCTCGCACTTGATCCACTTCTAAAAGTGATCAAGTTAGACTCTCTCTTCCTAAACTAAGTATTCGCTAAGATCAAATCATAGGACAAAGCAAAATCTAGAATCGAGTTATCTGGTTAATTTCTTTCCCCAAAACTAAATCCTCCATGTACATTATCAAAACCATAACGGCTAGTTCCTACATGCCCATTGAGGTCACCGCCTATGAAAAGCTTTTCTCTAATGGGTAAGCTTTACACTATCTCATCTAAATCCTCCAAAAATTAACGCTTACTAGACTGTCAAGTCCTACAAGTATCTCTGCTACACTCATTTTCTGGGCATGATCTCTTTATAGCCCAACATTTTGTGTCATATAATAAAGCTGGCCTAATAGCAGTTCGATAAAACTTTCCCTTCAGTTATAACGGAATGTTACGATCGCAAAAAACTCATGTTGCGCTCCTCTATTTCAACAAGCCGGCTTGGATCTTATAATTGACATCACTATTGATCTCACCATCCTTTTGAATAATAGAACCCAAGTACTAAAATGACTGCTCATCGGTATTCCTTGTCCGTCTAATGTCACAATATTATAATCTCAAGTCCCTTGTTTACTGAATTTGTACTCCATATACTCTGTTTTGGCCCTACTTAATCTAAAACCTCGAGATTCTAGAGTTTGCCTCCATAACTCCAATTTGACATTTACCCCACTCTCGTCTCATCGACTAGGACAATATCATCAGCAAATAGCATACACCACAGTATCTCATCCTGAATAGCTCTAGTAAGCTCATCCATCACTATGGCAAATAAGAATGGACTCAATGCAGATCCTTGATGCAATCCAATTGTGATATAAAAATCACTTGTTATGCCTCCACAAGTTCTGACATTTACCACTACTCTATCGGCATGTCCTTGATTATGTCAATATATTTGATGGGAACTCTCTTTTTCATCAATATCCACCATAATACCTCTCTTGGCACCTTATCATAAGCTTTTTCTAAATCAATAAAGACCATATGTAAATTCTCCTCTCTCGAAATCGCTTTATAAGTTGACGATGTAAATGAATAGCCTCTGTCGTCGATCGCAACGACATGAACCCAAACTGGTTCTCTGATATTTTAACATTCTACCTTAACCAGTGTTCAATTACCCTTTCCCAAAACTCCATGGTGTGACACATGAGTTTTATTCCATGGTAATTTAAACAACTCTGGATATCATCCTTGTTCTTATAGAGAGATACTAAGGTACTCTTTCTCCACTCATTTGACATCTTTTTAGTTAGCCAGATCTTATTAAAAAGTTTTGTCAGCTATCTCACACTCATCTCTCATAAGCATCTTCATACCTAAATAGGAATTCCATCCGGGCCAACAACTTTCTTTGACTTCATCCTCTTCAAGGCCTTTTTAACTTCAGATTCACTAATTCTGCGCATATAATTACAGTTCATATCCTGGCACTGAATGGTAAGGTCACCCAAATCTTGAGTAGAACTACCATTGAACAATCTGTCAAAATACTCTCTCCATCTTTCGTTGATTTCTTCATCTCAAACTAAAACCTTTTGATCCTCATCTTTGACACACCTCACAGTACATAAGTCTTTATTCTTTCTCTCCCTTATTCGAGCAATTCTATATATATCTTTTTCAACCTCTTTGGTGTTCAACTTCTCATACACTTCTTTATACACTTTAGCTCTTGCATTCTGAACAGCTTTCTTAGCCTCTTTCTTGGCTAGCTTACACCTCTCAAAACTCACTCCATCACAATTTTTCTTTAAGTTTCTATAAGAGTCTCGTTTGATCTTAATGGCAGCTTTTACCTCTTAATTTCACCATGATGTGTCCTTACATGATGGAGCACCACCCCGTGACTCACCAAGTACATCTTTAGCTACTCTTTTAATGCAGCTAGCAATTTTATTCCATGATGTATTGGGATCATCTTGGGCTTTCCAATCTGCTTCATGTACCACTCGATCTACAAAAACTCCTTGGTTACCTTCTTTTAACCGCCATCACTTAATCTTAGGATCTAACTTATGTTTAATCTTTCTAAATCACCTTCTAATCTGAACATCTAAAACTAAGAGTCTATGTTGGATTACTACACTCTCACCCGGTACTACCTTACAATCGATGCAAGTACCTCTATATACTCTCCTAATTAAAAGAAATCTATTTAGCTCGCACTTGATCCACTTCTAAAAGTGATCAAGTGAGACTCTCTCTTCCTAAACTAAGTATTCCCTAAGATCAAATCATAAGACAAAGCAAAATCTAGAATCGAGTTACCTGATTCATTTCTTTCTCCAAAACCAAATCCTCCATGTACACTATCAAACCCATAACGACTAGTTCCTACATGCCCATTGAGATCACCGCCTATGAAAAGCTTTTCTCTAATGGGTATACTTGCACTATCTCATCTAAATCCTCCCAATATGAAAAGCTTTTCTCTAATGGGTATACTTGCACTATCTCATCTAAATCCTCCCAAAATTGACGCTTACTAGACTCATCAAGTCTTACTTGCGGTACATAGACTTAAAAATCTCCTAACCTAAAATAAGTTTAACTAGTAAAATCTTGTCACCCTTCCTCCTAACCTCCACTACATCCTCAAGCAATTGTTTATCTTTGATCACACCCACCCCATTACGATTTCTATCTCTACCAGTATACCAAAGTTTATAACTCCAAGGCTCTATAATTCTAACTTTTCACCGACCCACTTAGTCTCCTGCACACACAAAATACTAACATTCCTTCTAACCAAAGCATCAACTAACTCTGCTAATCTACCTGAAACAGAACCTATGTTCCACGATGCTAACCTAATCTTATATTCACGAGCTAACTTCTTTACCCTCACCCGCTCATAAAAGTGTGAGAACCCTTACTCATTTGACACCACATCCGAGCACCGATGTGGCGCGTCGTTTCTGGACGACGACCTAGCCATTTATACACATAGAAGATTTTTTTCAACATTGAGCATTACTTCATCATTAGAGGAAACATACCTTGAAGCTTCCCTTGTACCCCTCCCCCAAGGGCCTTTCGCAAAGTAACTGTCGCATCTTATGTGAACATAAACCACCATTGGTGTTAATCCCATGTGACACCATCCTACCTTTACTTGACCTGAGTCTTAACATAGAGTTTTTTCATTATGTCCACAACATACCTTCGCCGACAATTGCATGTGCATTGTACTCCACCTTAACTTCAAATCTCTAATAGTCACATGGAGACACCACTGACAATCACTCCACCTTAAGATCAAACCAAAACACGGTCGTTGAAGCAACATAATGATTATCATCTTTCATTTGCAAAATTTTGTCTCGAAGCAACACCCCCTTACAAGTTGCGAAGCTGCAAATTTTGCATACACCAATTGTGCCATTTCGTGCTTTTATTCCTGCATATCTCAAACATGGGTTGCAGACACTCCTTTGCATCACTGTCGTCACCAGCCAATAACCGCTTTTTTACGCCTTCCCGGCTACTAGGCCGACCGCCGAACTTGAGGTTAACGAACATCAAATCTGCCATGGTCATGCCAACCTTACACAGCCATGGTCTTCCATCAATCATCAGTAATGATCTGCCTATGCATTGATGTATTCTCCTTTGAGACTAAGTGTCTTCACATGACAGGCATGATTTGGGCTTTTCACCAACATAACACCAAGGTCTTCCATCAATCATCAGTTATAAGCTCACCATTGTATTGATGTTGCCAGATCCACTGTCCTACTATTGTTAATCTGAATTGATGTCAAATCCGCCACCTTCGTGATGACCTCAACTTGACAGATCCACCAACATCCATGATGATCTCACTGTGTCACGACTAACCCGCAAATTTAACCCTTTCGTTGTCTTTATGATGTATTTTCCTAGTTACGATCTATTTGTCACAGCAACTTTCATCTTCCATCCCTTGACGACAACTTGAACCATATTTTGCCCTAGTATTTCTTCTTTCATTGGATGCCTCAACAAACTCATCTTCATGTGATTGACTTGACAACCTTTTCTTCATTTTGTGACTGAGCATCTGTAGCCACTTGAATCTCTCTTTGACAATACATAGAACACCTTGCATGCCCGAAGAATCCATGTGCTCTCATATCAATTTGTTGTGACTATGACTAGGATTTTACGAGCTGAGCGGAAGAGATACGCCTAAGCCTTTCATCGGACATCAGGCTCTTCAAGATTTTAGCAAATATATACAAGATATAGAGGCTAAAGGTCTTAATGAAGGCATATTGCTCGATAGGAATGAGTGAAGAAAGCTGATCCATGTGCCCAATCCGGTGTAATTCTTTTTTGGTTCATGTAGTCTACCCCAAATATTTTGGACAAATGGCTTAGTTGTTGTTGTATATAGAAGAAAAATACAAGAGGCACAATATTTTACGTGATTCGGCAAAATCCAGCCTACATCCCCAGGGAGAGCATCGAGAGAAATATATTATAATATGTAGTACTAGAGAGCAATCACACACCCCAAGCCTCTTTTTCATACATCAATGAAAAGTAACTTTTCTCATGGCGAAACAATCACCCATTGATGTCAAGCATCTTTCTTGGCTTGATCAACAAAGATGAATTCAAAAGTGGATCAATCACCCATCTTAATTTTAAGAGTGGGTCCCAAGACTAATTAAAGGGATTTCATAATGAGTTTATTTCTTTGAGATCGACAACCAATACCTTTCACAATGTCTTAGGGTTATCAAAACTCTTTATAAGAGTTCGTTTTATGTGAGAGAGGCAAGACGTGGAGAACTTTTTAGAGAAAAGGATGCATATCAAGGAAGAGGATGATCGAGTAGATAGAGCCATGAATTCTTCTTTGTAAATCAAGCCAATAAAGATGTTCGACATCAATGGGTGGTTGATTCGTCACAAGAAAAGGTACTCTTCATCGATGTATGGGTTTCATCTTTGGTCAGGTGAATGCTTAATGTTTATGCTTGCATTGAAAAGAGGGTTGGGGTGTGTGATTACTCTCTTTTACTCCATGTTATTATAATGTATCTCTCTCGATGCTCTCCCCGTGGATGCAGATTGAATTTGGTCGAACCACGTAAAATATTGTGCCTCTTGTATTCTTCTTCTATGTATTTGCTAAAATCTAGAGCTCGATGTCCAATGAAAGGGTCAAGGGTATCACTTCCGCTCAGTTTGTAAAACACTGATCATGGTCACAACACAGATAGCAGTGGAAATTTTAGAAGTTGTCATAACCATCTACAAATCGGAGTCATTCATAACTTAATGGTCTGAAACATTCTACCTAACAATATTTAGGTGTGTCATAACTATCTATAAATTGGAGTCAATCATACTTTGCAGTTATGTGGAAACTTACTTTGCTTCGAATAAAATTGGTAAGTTGCTCTCTTGGTTTAGACGCACGTTCAGATTATAAATTAATATGCTTCCACGAAATTTGTTAAATATGGATTTTTGTTGAGGTGTGTGGATAAACATCAGATTTTTAATATTTTACCGTTTAGATTGAAATAATGTTTTAAGTTGCATTTCACTGTTTTTGTCATCAGGGTAAAAGTAAGAGGATATATTTGACTAACAATGCATACCAATTGTGGAACTGTAGGTCAACAACTAAGAGGGGGAAAGGCATGTCTTCAAGCACATTACATAAGAGTAATTGTGTTTTTTTCTACTTGATTTCGTAGATTTTTGCTAATGTTTAGTTACTTTATAGTTTCCCAATCACCCTATAAATTACAGGACAATTCATCTGCCTTTTTTCTCTATTACATGCACGTTACCAACCATTTATCATTTTTCTTTTTCTTACTCATTGAGCTTATAACACAACACTTACCTTCACTTTATAACATACAAGACAGTTCGGGATCAAGAACTACGGGTTTTTTCAATTAAGTCTAACCTTTGTGTCTTTGTGTCCATTGTCATTTTAGTTCAATTCTACTACATTTCATCTGGGTATAATTTGACTTTTATCTTTGCAAAGATATTTTAGATGTGTTCCGAATGAGGTCATAATACAATAAAACTAAAGTATGAACCTGGTATGCAAAAAAAATTGATATTTTATTTATGGAACTTAGTAGCATTAATTAAAGTAAGAAAATAAAAGATATACTAACAAGTCATAAGGTTCAGTGTTCTCTTTAGATATGGGAAAACAATTTTAACCTAATATTTATTGTAAATATATCAAATTATTTGGTGTGATCTATCATTTTCACAAAATAATTAAAAAATAATAATATATCAAGGTGATAGATAGTTCACCGTTTAATCTACCTATTTAGCATCACTAGAAAATATCTATTTTCTGAAATAATATGATTTTTTTTACTTTGTGTATTCACCAATGCAAGCTTGAGTGACAGTGATGGCTTATATACACATTAGCACCTTCTGCGACGCAAAGTGCGGGTTGCGTTCGTCGAGTACAAATAGTTGTTAAAGACATTTGTAGATGCATGTCTAGCAAAGCTGTATTATGTTCTATAGTTGACCACATCCTCATGTATCTTGTATACAGTATTACCTAGAGGCCCTTGCCCTAATTAAAAAATAAAGGGTTTACTGCCTGCTCTGTTTTTTACTGGTGGAAACTCCATTCTTATTTTCATGTAAATGGACATACTTCTGATTTTAATAATCTTTCAAGTATTTAATAATCTTTTATGTGTAGGAGCATTGAGTGGTTAAAAAGCTATAAACTACTTACATGGGTATTTTATAAGCAAAATAAAGAATAGAGGTCTAAACTCTACCAAGTACAGCAGACACCATACAGATAATTGAATCTAAAGGTACCTCCAGAGCAATATGTTCATCCTGTGAATGTAAACGAAGATTGTAATAACCTACCTCGTCAGCGATATTAGGATCTGCCCCAGCTTTTAATAAGCAGCTGAGGATTTCTCCACTTCCTATGTCTGCCGCAATGTGCAATGGAGTTGCTCCACCAGCTTTAATGTTAGGATTAGCACCAGCCTACAACGGAGAGTTCGGGTCAGTGTTGCAGAATTCTTAATATATGGAATGCATAACATTTACAGTAATAAAAGTGCACAACAGATTGCAAGGCCATTAGAGGAGAAAATGTTACATGGGAACTGATAAAGCCCAAAGACTTGCATGACTCACCCAAACAGAAGTTATTAAAATGAAGAATCAAAACAAAAATCCCCTGTTCAGGAATCGCAAGGATGGCACTTTCCAGTAAATCGCAGATAAAAGGAAGACATTTCTTCCAAAAAAAAATTGTGAACCAACTTGACACTACAACATGTCAAAACTTGAAATCCTACATATTTCTTTATATAGACAACTGAACTATGTACAAGAACTTTTGTAATATTCTTATACAGCAATCTGACTTCAAGAATATTATGGTTGAAAACCATGGCCCATTAGAAGGGGTTTGCTGTAATTACTTTTCTATGTATCATGAGAAATAAAATTCTTGATTTCATTCGTGCTAAATTCTATTAATATAAACTTGCTTGTTATCCTGAAGCCAAAAATGTTAAAGCCCCTCCATATTTGATTCTAGACCAGCCCATAAAATAATACTCATGAGGTACAAGCAAATAGTTAGAATAAAGGAGCTTATCGAATAACCTGAACATTTTCAATCAAAAGAAATAGAAATGTATAACAAATGATAGCAATCACAGACTGCCGTTATCATTCATAAATAGGAAAAAAAACATAGGTTACAAGAATAGAATCTGCTAGATATATTATGTGCAGCTCAATTGCTGGACAAGAACTGAACATGTTTATGGCGGAAAGAGGTGAGAAGGTTGCGAGATTAGATGCATTATTACAATAGTTCTTCAACATAAGTGCCCATTGATATCAGAGTGAGATTAGCTATATTGCAATTTAATAGTCACTGAAAATTTGGGCAAGGAAATAGTGCATAACATCTGATTAGAATGAAGAAGAAAAATTCTGAAGAGGACATATGAATTATTACATAGAGCCCTCAAACATATATGAATTTGATAGCTCAGCACTTTAAATGTCGAATTGTGTCATGTCAGACAAGTGTTTGACAAATGTGTCAAACACTTGTATTAGACATATGTTTTAGTAAGTCACAGCATGTCATATCATGTCACACACACATACCAGACACAATATTTCTTTTCTATGTTTTTCTAGAATTTGTTGTGTGTCACTAGGTCATGTCTTGTCAGCGTATCCGTGTCATTGCAACATAGTGCACAAACTATGTGCTTGACATTATTAGTTCCATCAAACTATATACATTAATAACAACAACAATAAAGCCTTCATTCCAAATATTTCCGTTTGGCTACATGAATCCTTTCTCAAGAATGAACTGTGTTAAAGGCCAATCCCTTGTTAAATTAACAGCTATCATGTTCTTTTTAATCCTCAATCCATGTTTGTTTAGGTTCATCTCTAGCCCATGCCACTCCATCAACTGCCTTCCAATCACTCCTCCAGAGTCTTGACTAGTGCATTCAGCGGTCTCTGCTGACGTGTCAAAAACATCACATATGCAGTGGAGTCATTAAGAATCAACATCTCGATCTATGCTCAGGCTTTTGTCTAATCGTTTAGGTTTAACACTCATTTGTTAAGTGGTTAAAGGAGATCCAGTTCTGAGTGCATACAAGAAAATCTGGTGGTAGATAAAGTTCTAAACATGGTTTGAAATCACATCATTGGTCTCAGTACCAACCAATGGTTTTTGGTATATTGTCAAAATCGGCCTTAACAGTATACCAACAATATTGGCCTCGATATTGAGCAATATTATAGGTTAATATCTTACCGGTACCTCAAAACCTAACAAAATATTGCTGATATAATATATGAATCAGCCAATATTTGAACCCATTATTCTAAAGAATCTATAGTGTGAAGTGACTTTTAGCATGAAGGTACTGTTATTGTATATAGGTCCATATACTTATTTCCACCACTTGCACATCGTGGGGTCAAAAAAGGTCATTCTTTCTCTTCAAATAGATAGGCTATAGACATTCTAGATTGTAGTACTCTCCACTTTGTAAAGGAGAAATTTGAGGCTTCGTACTCTTATTCTAATGGAGGATTTACTACACATGGTGGGAAATATCTGTGCGCATTGAAAAAGGGGTAAGAGCTGTGAGTGCAACTTGCTTCCTGCACCAGCAGCAGAGATCCCTACTTTTATCCCTACCTTTACTACTGACCTACACTGTTCCACTCCATTTACACCCTTAACGCATCTATGAAAACAAAAAATAAATGCTTTGAGGGCATCTAACAGGATATAGTGAACTCATGTTCCTATCACTGGAAAGGGTCATTCTAAAGACACTAGATCAGAGGGTTGAAGGATTCCATGCATGGTTTAAAATCTTGATATCGGTATTAGGATTAGTATCGACCAATGATTTTTAGTATCAATATCGTTATTATCGGCGGCCTTAGTAGCGAGTGATATTATATGGTTTCAAGTCATGCAAGTTTCTTTACACAGGTGAAGATGACCAGGGTGAAGTCCTCAACAGGGTTCAAAGGCTCGGTTGAGTCGGAATTGACTTAGCCGAGACGTCTCCGGAACGGACTCAACGAGACGAGAACGAGTCACAGTTCCTTTTTTTGCGACTCATGAAGGTATTGGTCCTGACTCGGCGAGAACTCGGTCGACTCTACCGAGTCTGGCCGAGTCAGGACCGATACCGGGTTTGGGCTTTAAACTCGACCCAAAAAAAGGAAAGGAAACAGAGAAAACCACCGACTTCGATCGAGATCCAGGGTGCGCCGTCGTTCGCTTGGTCGCCCGCCTCCGCCGCCGAGGTCTCTTTCTGGTTCTCTCCTCTCTCTCTCAATCTCTCTCTTCTTTGCTCTCTTTCTCCCGATCTCTCTCACCTGATCTCTCTCTTCTCCGCTCTCTCCTGCTCTCTCTTCTCTGCTCTCCCCCAATCTCTCTTTCACCTAATCTCTCACAATCTCTCTCTTCTCTGCTCTCTCCCTCTAATCTCTCTTTGTCTCTCTCCCCCTCTCACCCGATCCCTCCCTCCCTCTTTTAACCCTCCTCTCTCTCCCCCTCCCTCTCATCGTTCTCTCTGTCTCTCTCCCCCCTCTCACCCAATCTCCCTCTCTTTCTTTCTCTCTCTATCTCCCCCTCTTAACTTTTTATTTTTTATTTTTGGGTTTTTTTATATTTACCCCCTCAAATCTTCCATATTTCTAAGTGTAACCCCCAATCATCATATTTCTCCAATTACACCTCAAAACAAAGTTGCTTTGGACATGTGATACATAAATATTAATGTGTATGTTTTTTAAGATTTGTCGTGATTTTTTCAAAAGAAATTGAGCTTTTTATGTAGCGTTTTGCGCGACCGACGCGTCTCAGTGCCCACCGAGTCGGCGGCTGAGACCGCGACTTTGAACCATGGTCCTCAACGATATGAAAGAGGCAGGGGTATTCAGCTACTGTCTCGATGGCAGCTCAAATCCTGTTACATATATTAATATACATATTAATGATCATAGGCAACTGTCCAAATTACACTTCTCAATTCACAAAGAGGTATAGGAATTAAAAGAGAGAGGAAAGTCATTTTGGTCATGTATAAATATAAGAAGAGATGGATGGATTTGAGAAGAAGCAACCATCCTCTTTAACGGATCTTACAAAATCCAAATTATATGATCATAAAAGAATAACCTAAATGTCCAAATAGGACCTTGTCGAGCAAAAATCACTTGCACGGTTATTTCTATAGGCCCCTTCATTTCTTTTTCCACGTCTGATAATCAAATTTAATCCAGACCTCAGTTTTGGCCAAGAGTGCATGTGTGTCTTTTTCGTGCATTCATCTTTATACATGGTTTGGATCATTGTTTTGAGACCCATATGGTGTTATGGAAATAGTGGTTAATACTTCAGCTTTATATTCCTTCATGTGAAAGATTTATGAGGCCCCCACTGATTTTCAGAACCTCCTAAAGTCCCCAAAAAGGTCCAAAACTCCCAACCCACCCAATTAAAGCACACCCGCCACGCAAAAAAAAAAAAACCAACCGTTCTTATTGCCAAGAAAGTCCCGGGCCAAAACAGCACGAGATTGCAGTGAAGTGAGATGGCAGGCCTCCATTACAATTGGGCCCCCTAATAGGAGTAATATATGTTCATTTACTGCCTTGTTTTATAAATCACTGTTTTGGTATAAATTCAAAGCTTCAGGTGATCATATAAGTATTTACATTGATCAGCTTTATAAATCTTTGGATCTCAGGGGATTTATATTTTGAACGATCAATTGTACAATTTACCAATACCTACAGACAAATAATGTTGTGTTTATAATTTGTTTCGCAACATTTCTTCTATTGTTATTAATTCATAATTTTTCGAAGACAGCAAACAAAAAACACCATCAAACCTGATCCGAAGAAAGCAGTTGAAATAGCTGAAACTGCCAAAATCAAAACCAAGACTGAAATTTGCATACAGAACCATGAAGAATACATGGTTGATCAGTAGTAGTATAGGAAAAGTGTCTCAGTATTTATTAGTGTACCTGAGACCTAAGTCAACATATATGCAAATATACTTCATCAATCCCTTAGTTCTGCTTTTGCTCCTAGTTGCTGAATTGTGGCATTTGTGACATCAAATTTGTGCTTTCCATAGACCCAACCATCTTGCAGTACAGAAGCCTATGACGCATTATTTGGCCTAGAATTAGCTCCATCTGATGTTGTTATTAGCACTGGGTTACTAACTCTTGTGACAAGCTGCAGCCAATAAGCTCACCACCAGCTTTCCACCAGTAATGTTGTCGCAACCGCTCCACACTGGTCAATATTTTGTTGCTAAAGACTTTCTAAATCTAGGTTGTTACATCCCAGAACATGTCAATATCAGGAAGTCAGGGATCTCATTTATGTTGTATCTGCTCTACAGTCTTCAATCTTAAACTGATTCTTCAAGAAATTTCACTTACAGTATGACCTGCGACTGTAGAGAACACCTGACAACATATAAGTGCAAGCACTACAATCTTGCATTCATTACTTTTTATAAAAATGAACATGTGTTGCTGATCATTTACAGTTAACTTTGACACATCAGGCATTCACTCCACATTCTACTACACAAGACTATCTTTTAGTTCAATATGTGTTGCTCGACCCTAAAATTGAGTTTAATTCTTCCAAGGGACAGATTATGCAAGAGAACATCATCTTGTTCAGAAAGAACTAATAAATAAAAATGGGTATCAGGGACCTTGGACATAAAAGAACTTTATCTTTACTTGCATATGGACATTTTATAGTAATAAGAGCTTGAATTGTATTCAATACCAGCAGTTAAGAAAAATATAAATAATCAATATGCATGCAGCCATACGTGTTTACTCAATAATCAATACAGAGGTTATTCAACATTGGTATGAATCATTAATTTATTTTCTTTGGCAAAAATACTTAAAAGATTCATAGCAGATAGCTCTCTTGCCTCTACAGCATAAGTCATTTAGTAATAGATATTTCCTAGTTATCATAGGCATGTATACATACCTGAATTAGCAGTTCCAAGCAGGGCAACGATCCAGCTGCAACGGCTGACAATAGCGGAGTAATATTGTCATCTGTTTCAGCATTTGGCTGCAGAAACATATACAGAAAGTGTCAGCTCAAACAAAGAATTCATAGAGCTTGAAAGCACAAAGGCGTTGCCATCGAGTTATTGATGGCTATTTTAAATGCAAATATACATCATCAAAATGATTCATATAGCGGACTCCACAGATTTGGTAATAAAAGGCTTTGTTGTCTTTGATACTGATATACATTAGCATACTCCAACAAATTAGAAGGCATGCGTAGACTACTGCTTACTAGAAGAAGACTGGCATGCTAGAGTTCTTGCAGTTAACTAGAGGGTCATTAGCCAACCCTTCTCTCTTATACAAATGTAATTGCTGACATACATAACCAATGTCGTAAATATCTTCCCTTCATCTCAAACAAACAATAGTGATTTAAACCAAAACCTTATAAATTAAACAGAATCCTATCAACCAGACAAAGCAATTGGACCCTCGTTAAGTTTCATATTTCTTGTATTTAATTAACCATGTCTCGTGGCATGATGATCAGAGAACCCCTTCACAGAAGAAGAAATTAAATATTCATTTTCGCCATGTTGGACACATGAAAAACCCTGTCTCATCCCTTCCTTTGCAGTTCCTATCATTTTGTTTTCTTCCAGAGAGGTGATTACATGAAAAACAAAGCTCCACCTTTTTCTAACACAACCGCAAACAATTTTAGCACTCAAAATACATGTGGCATGAATTTGAAGGTGTGACAAATGGTTTTAAGTAAATAAGTGACATACATAAAAGGTAAATAAAGGTTTTAATCTATATAAATAGAACTCAAGCCTCATCTAAAGAACTTCAATTCGTATCCTAGCTAGTTTAGGTACAGTTTTTGAGTCCTTCAGATCATTCCTGTTAACAACACATCAGTATTCCTACATTACACATCAGACATCTCAACTTACACAATATCAACCAAGATAAAAGGAATAATCATCAGTAGTCAGTACTAGTCTGCACTGATATCTATAACTCTGCACCAGCTTGCTTAATTAAATGATAACTTTGGAGACAGATCTCCGCACACAGATAATTCGCTTTCTGCTTGCAGAATGTTTGACATAGTATCATGCTTTTTGACATAGTATCATGCTTTCCATTTCACACTAGTTTGTTTGTGCTAGTTTATCAAAAGGAAATTTGGACAGAAGATGCACTGAGAGAACGTATTTTAGCATGTTTCTCACTGAAGACAGCCTTTCTGATTCCATTAGAGGACATACAAAATTGAAAGATTTATATAACCACATAATGCCAGCTTACATTAGCATGGTGTTCTAACAAAACCTTCACTGCTTCTTGCTGTCCATGACCAGCAGCCCAAATTAATGGAGTACCAGCATCACTTTCAGATTCCACATCAGCTCCTTTTGAAAGTAGAAGGCTCAGCAACTCAATGTTTCCTGCAAGAGTTTAGAATTACAAAAAAAGAAAAAGAGAACGCAAAAAGTATTCAAGTATATTATTCTGAATGACACAAGATAAATCTAAAACAAAAGGCCTGACTATGATATATAATAATCAAAGCCTCATATGGAAGAGTGGATCAACAAGGAAAGACAAAGAAAACCATAAAGATGAAAAAACGCAGTGCGCCTTATGCGGCAATATAGGGCTGACAGTACATATTCTATTCCGCATCAAAAGTCATCCAAACACCATTTTCTTGGTCTCCATCTACACATAGTTCATAGATTTAATTTCGGATAGTGCAGAACTTGTAAAATCAGAGAGAGAAAAGACATTATCTCCGAAGGTAGATAATCATATACCAAAGTAGAACAGGAATGGGAAGCAACCATACTATACAAGTATGTTTTCATTACACATGCAATGGATCAACAAACTCCATACATATATACAGAGGATGTTCCGCTATCTCAACATATCATAGTAATATTAAAATTTTGACCATGGAAATAAAGCAGACCTATTCCAGCCGCATGATGCAAAGGAGTGGCTCCTAATTGACTGGAAGCAGAAGGATCTGCTCCTTGCTCCAGAAGATATTTTGCTGTGAGAAACTGTCCTTGTCTGGAAGCATGGAGAAGAGGAGTCTCACCTGTTAAACAATAATGAAAGCATATAAAATTTACACAAAATGAGAACAGTAAACCATAATTGGGTAAATATATAAGGTCAATTTTCTTATATCCATTTATAAGATTAAATAGTGAAAATATCCTACAAAAGTAGAAGCGCCATGTTTACAAGCAAATAGCCCTGACAATATATTAAGGTCAATGTACAATAATACATCTACCTCAAAATGGGGAAAATATCCTTCTGAGTATAAGCCTGAGTCATCTTAATTAGAAGAAATCAGTGCAGAAAGCAACAGCAACAACAAAACCTTTATCAGATCAACCCCATATCTAGGGGTTGACTACACAAATCCTTTTTCTCAATTCAGCGCTACTGAACCCCACCCCACCCCCACCCCGAAACTAAACAACCCTTTTAAATTATCAAGCTATCATATCCTTTTTTTCCTCACCAATCTATGTTTGTTTTGGCCTGCCTCTGTCCTAGCAGCTCCTTCAACAATGATTCTATTATTCAACGGACGCATTGCTCTTCATTCTTTTCGAGACTTTGCTAAAGTTAAAATTTTAATTTCCAATTTTATCTTGCTAATTGTAAACCCAATAGTAACTAAAGATTATATCCACATTTCTACTTTAGAAACTAATATCATTAGTTCAGAAACCAACATAAATTAGATAATGTAAGATGCCATGAACTTCCGTAAATTTAAGTGATGCAAATTTTTTCGTGAGTGAATGCACATTTAACAAGTATAATGATCGGCCAAGAACATGAAGGTAGCGGATACCATAGTTCCATTTGCTAATCTCAGCAATCAACATTATGGCTCATATTAGACTGCAGCAGCATGTAGGAAAGAGGATTCACATAAAGAAACAAACAAAATAAAAGTCATACAATAATAAAATGTAATGTTTTATATTTTCTTTTATTATAAATTCTTTTTTTACATTTTAGAAGCATATTTATAGTTAATTCAAAATATTAGTTAATACCATGGTTACATCTTCCAGAAAAGGTAAAATTACCATTGATATTTTTTATTAATATATTTACCAGAACTTTATATATTTTATTATTAGTTTGTTATTATTTATTTTGTTACTTTAAGTTGATTGTTGAAGTAAGAATAATTATAAAATATGGGGATGAACAACAATACAATATGTCTAATAATTAATAAATGACTGATCATTATTAATAAATTTACTAAAATGTAATACATTTTCTATTAGTTATTGAATATGGCTGTATATGGTGAAGGGAGAGGAGGATGTAATCAAGGTGGGCTCTCAAAAACACAAGGATCTTGAGGAGACCAAAGTACAATATAGTGTGATTCTTGAAACTGATTTTGGACAATTACATTGTATTTCAAAAACTTTTCCAACTAACAGCTAACTTTCAAAAGTCAGGTCAAAATCCTCTCCCACTAACACCAAATTTGAAATACCCAAATTTTCTGTCTTGCGTTTTTAAAATCTTTCCACTAATACCAAGTGTTTCATAAATTACTACTCTAGGGGGGTTACGAAGTTGTCCATGGAAAGTTTAATATGTTTGAATCATTGACCATTGAGGTATGATTTCTTAACCACAGGTAGCCTTCTAGATTTTTATGGTAATCCCATCACATGGAATCATCTTTGCAACACCAACAACAATGTGTGTGTGTGTGTGGGTGGGTGGGTGTGCGCGCGTGGGCATTTTTTTTCTTTTTCCTTTTCTCTTTGTTTCTTTTTGTGTGTCAAAGTGTCTATTGGATTGAAATGTGTAGGTTGGGTGGGGGTGGGGGTTGTCAAGTTAATTACAAATGTTCATGAGACCATAAGAACGAAGTTGGAGGTTTTAAAAAAAAATGGAGAGTACCACAAAGATGATTCAGATTTCAGAGAAATGCAAATGTAAAGCAACTTACAGCTTTCGATTTTGTGAAGCATCTAAATAACCACATATAACTATGTAAGTTATTACCTACATCAATTTTCATGGCAAGAGCATTACAATTATGTGGAATTGACAATCATCACCAAAACAGACTCTTAGGCTGTATGTACTTCCACGATGAAAATGAAACTGTGTCGAGGATTGTTAGCATAGTTCAGATAGAAGATAAAGACAAAAGAAATTACTCTTTGACGCAGCATAACACGAACTGAATTTTTCCTGTTTATTTCAAATTTCTTCGCCTAGTAAGCTCTAAGAGTTTCTGGAGAGGATTTTGTGAGGAAATCAAGTCGTAAAGAGTTTCTAAATGTAGTGGACGTTTAGGGTATTGGTTAAGGGCCGTTTTGTGAGAGAAAGATGATCAAATAACACGACAAAAACACATGGTTTGGTTCAGGTTTAGATCTGGTCAGCAACAAATAAAGGGTTTTAAGGCTGAATTAGGGTTTCAACTTTCAATAAGTGTAGACCTATGGGTTTTTTAAATTCGCTAGGGTTTTGCTACATAAACAAAAGAAAAACTAGAGAAGAAGGATAGGAAGGTTTCACACCTTATTTTGTGAGTGTCTTCACACCCTAAATTTGGCATCACACCAAAAAGATGGATTTCACATCCAAACAACGCATTGCACATCAAAGAAACAATGGAGGAAACCTTTCATAGCATACATCAACCAAACAAAATCAAAATCTTCTAATTATTTCAGCCAGTGACCCTAATATAAACATATATAGGGTCGGATTCAATAGTTCAAAAATACCCCTTTAGAGAGGAAAAAAAGGCTCTAAAACTACCTAAAAATTATAGAAAAATCGATTTCAATAGTGCATATTTATAAAAAAAATTATTCACTAGGGCTTTCTTACATAAACAAGAAAAAATAGGAGAGGAGACAGAAAGGAAGGTTTGCACCAACTGTAAAGCTCCTCATAAAATAAGGTGTGATGCCTTCTTATCTTTCTTCTCTCCTATTAGTTTTTCTTTTGCTTATGTAGGAAAACCCTAGAGAATTAAAAAAAAATTCACCCAAAATATAGGAATCTCATCATTTCTAGTGGTTTCCTGATCCCTATCACTCTTTCTCCTTGTCAGACACTATAAATGTTCCATAACCCAAGTCAGATAGTTATTTTCCTTTGTTGGTTTCTTCTCTTCTCTAGAGAAAAGGCAGGGTGGATTATGGGGAGTCCAAAGTTCAAGTCCTGGGTATGGCCTATTCTTAAAAGAAAAGCACAAGTATGGTTCAGAGAAATGCAAGTATGAAGCAACTTATAGCTTTCATTTTTTTGAAGCATCTTATAACCACATATAACTACATAAGTTATTGCCTACATCAATTTTTGTGGCAACAACAATACAATTATGCAGAATTCTCAATTAATCATCAAGACAGACTCTTAGTCTTTGTGTACTTCCACAACAGTTAAAGGAAATTGAGTCAAGAAATTTCTTAGCCTAGTTTAGTAAACAAGATAAAGACAAAAGATGTGACTCTTTCTCCTTATCAACTAGTAAAAACCTTTCCTACCCCAAGTAAGTCAAACGAAGGAAAAGAATTTTAGTAATTTTTCTTCTCTGGCTTCTTCTCTTTTGTTCACATCACAATTTGTGCAACCAAAATACAGCCTTAGTTACATTCTTTTCTTCTACTTATCAAAGACAATCAACAAGTATTTGGCTAACAGTAAACTAAGCCCACAAAATCAAAGTAGATGAAGATTACACAATACCATTACCATCCTCATCCTTTGCATTGACATCCAGCTTCAATTCCTCTATCAAGAACTTGCACACCTCGATCCTCCCTTCCCTTGCAGCAAAGTGAAGGGCAGTTCTTTTGTTCGCATCCTTAACAGCAGCCACCGTCTTCGACAGTCCTTTCCCATCATCCAGCTGCATCGCCAGCTCTATAACAAGTTCCACAATACTAATACATAAAAACCTATAAAAACACAAAACAAATCGAAGAAAATCAAAATTTTAACTCACTCTTAAAGAGATCAAGGTTCCCCGTTTGAGCGGCATTGAGGAAGTTTTGCACTTTCTGTCTCTCTGTGCCCAGAAAAGAGAAAATTAGGCAGAACACAAATTTTTCTTTAAAAAAAAAAGGACAAGAAAGAACACTGAATTCTTCACGAATCACGAAAGAGTCCCTTGAACTATAATCAGGAAAAGCAACAGTAAAAGGAACGTTACCAGAAAACGTTTATTGAAACCTAAAAGAGAGATGCGAGCTTAAATAGAGCTTTTAAACAAAACAAAAACAAAAAACAAAAACAAAAAGGGGGAAATTTTACGGGGGAAAAGGTACTTTGTTGAATCTTTCAGTTAAATTACGCACCTGCTAAAGCAGAAGAAGCATCGGACGCCATTGCTAGGGTTTTAGAAGAAGGATCAAGGAGACGAGACGAGGGGGGCTTTAGGGTTTAAGAGCTCTGGTTCACGAAAGTGCGATGCTTTTGACAGAGGCTCGTGAAGATTCCGTCGTCCCCAGTAAAAGTTAGACTCGGGTCACTTTACAAGTCAAACTGACTCAAAACTCTTTTTGACAACGCATCGGCTCCCCGAGTTTTTCTCTGCCAGGGATCTTATTTTTCTTTGCGTTTTAAGTCATTATTCACGGTGGTTGGAAAAACAAGTGCCCGCATAAGAAGCAAAAGATGGCACCTGGTCCTAGGTGTGGCAATTGGGTCGGGTCGATGCAATTGGGTGGGGTCGGATCAATCCGACCCGATTACTGCTCGATCCATATAATAATCGGGTCGGGTCAATCCGACCCGATTACTGCTCGATCCATATAATAATCGGGTCGGGTTGACCCGACCCGATTATTATACGGGTCAAAAATTCAGACCCAGACCCGACCCATTCTTAGTCTGGTCGACCCGACCCGACCCATTTGACCCAAATATTAAATTTTAAATACAATTTCTTTACACTTTATTACCAAATTGTTGGGTGGTATAGTTACTCATCACACTAAACTCTACACACTAGAGGCCACGGGTTCAAAACTGGTCTTACGCATATTTTTTGACAATTTGATTTAGGCGAAGGGGAGGAGGCGGGGGCGGCAGAGGAGGAAATCAAGGGGAGGAGGCCGAGGAGGAGAGAGAATAATTGGGTTTGGCGGGTCAAGCGAGTCTGGCGGGTTCAGGTCGACCCGACCCATTTAATAATCGGGTCTGACGGGTCGACCAGATTACGACCCAAACCCGATTAGCCCAAACCCAACTTCGGGTCGGGTCGGATCTGGCAGGTCGCGACCCTTCTGCCACCCCTACTTCCACCTTGAGGAGGAGAGAGAATAATCGGGTTTGGCGAGTCTGGCGGGTTCGGGTCGACCCGACCCATTTAATAATCGGGTCAGACGGGTCAACCCAATTACGACCCAAACCCGATTAGCCCAAACCCAGACCCGCTAACTTCGGGTCGGGTCGGGTCGGGTCTGGCGGGTCGCGACCCTTCTGCCACCCCTACTTCCACCCCTTATTTGGCAACGGCTCTCCTAAGTGATTATTATTCATGTCAAATAGTATTTGTTTTTTATATTTTTTAATCATATCTCACCTCTCTTGTCAGAGCAAACGACAAGGGCTCCTTGTAATTACTATACAAAATATTTTAATTAATTTTGTGTGGATTTTTTGTTGATAGGATTTCGGATAAGATTTCTGTTAGCTCTCATAACGCTACGTGTTCATATCTATCCAAAATATCTGTTAAGATTTTCGATAAGAGTTCAGTTAGCTCTGCCATGTGTCATATCTATTTAAAATATCTAAATAGATTTCGGATAAGATTTCAGTTATCTTTCATAGTGTTATGTGTCCATATCTATCTAAAATATCTGAATAGATATCGGATAAGATTTTTGTTAGCTCTCATAGTGTCACTTGTCATTATCTATCTACTCATTTTGTCATAAATACGCATCAAACTTTCTCATCCATTCAGACCAAAATTCAGAAATTCCCTTAGATTTAGAAATCTTTCTCTCCTTTTAATAGTTATAATGTCTAACACTAAGAGAGTCATGAAAAAAATTAAGCAAGAGAAGGAACAACTTAGGCGAAAAACACCAATGAAGCAAAGGCGATAGCAGTTCATACCCATCAAGTGAATATAGTGGTGATCATGCTTGATTAAGAAAGGCAAAAATGACATGGTGGTTCGAACTTAGGTCGTGCACCGAACAAGGAATGAGAAAGAGTCTCGGGATAATAATCTCTTACAAGACTATTTTAACCCACAACCATTGTACTCTGTTTCTGACTTTCGAAATAGATTTAGAATGGCTCCCCACTTATTCAACAAAATTATGCACGATGTTTGCAACTATGGCCGTTACTTTGTTCAAAAAAGTGATAATGTAGGGGTTTTGGGTCTACTTCCAGAGCAAAACTAACAGTCTTGTTGCGCATGCTTGCGTATGGTTCATCTGCATGCCAGAAGGATGAAATTGCTAGAGCGGAAAAATCCACCATCGTAGAGGTCTTAACCAGAGTTTATCATGCCGTCAAAACTCTGAACACGACAAATTACCGTTGTAGTCCAACGCCTGTAGACTACCATAGGCTTCTGCAAAAAGGTGAGGCTCAAAGTTTTTCAGGCATGATTGGAAGCATTGATTGCATCCATTGCGAATGGAAGAATTGTCCAAGTGCCTGGTAAGGAGACTACCAGAATAGGAAAGGTAATAGAACTAACATTCTTGAGGTTGTTGCATCCCTTGATACATGGGTTTGGCACGCCTTCTTTGGTGTCTCGGGAGCTCAAAATGACATCAATGTTCTCTATCAATCTCCGGTATTCAACCAGGTGTTGAGAGGAGAAACAAATCAAATCAGTACACAATCAACAATATTGTGTACGAGTTTCCTTACTACCTTGCAGACGGAATTTACCCGCGGTGAACAACCTTTGTCAAAACAATTCAAAATCCCAAAATGGAGAAGGAAGCACACTTTTCCGTGAAGCAAGAGGGTTATCGTAAAGACGTGGAGAGGTGTTTTGGTATCCTACAAGCTCGTTGGTCAATCACGAGGGGGGCTTCTCGTTTTTTTGATCAAGAGGTTCTTCGGAGCATTATAATGACATGCATTATACTTCACAACATGATTGTGGAGGATGAGTATGACTCTGATGCAGAGGATGAGTATGGTTATGATGACGAACAGGTCCTGATGAATATGAGGAGGACAAGGATTTACGATCCATCCAAAACAAGATTTGGAGAACCCGTGCAGCACGACCCTTTGCAAAGGGAAGAATATTGTGCTAATAAGATGCTTGAGCGTTATACCGACATGCAGTATTCTTATATTCACACTAGACGTCAAGAGGACTTGATCGAGCACGATTGGAGTTTGAGAAACTATCATAGCAAAGAGGAGCTTATTTCTTGCTTTCAATAAATGGCAAGGTGTGTTTGATTTGTATCTTGCTTTCATACTTATCAATAAGGAGGAATTTATTCAAAGTTTAAGAAAAGGAATTACATCTTACTCACTCACTTGATAACCGACACTTAACATAACCAAATACAAGGGTTACATCAATAAATGGCAACCTAATTATCATTATTAACCTAATCAGTGTGTTGCGTGTTGCTAGGTCTGTCTTGCTTGTAGTTGTTCCCTCTTCACGAAAAAGTCTTATTCACATCTCTAGCTCCTACTCTAATATTGTTGTGTGCTAGGAGACATTTCGGTGCAAACCATGGTCATAATCTCCTGATCTATTTTATCGCGGTCTTGTTTCTGTGAATACTCTTTAGCTCTTCGGTGTTCTTCAAATCTTAACATGTCACTTGCATCTCTTTCTCTTTACAGCTGAAGTTGTATTATGCCCTACTCCGTTAGCCGTGCCAAGTACATAGTCGTGCCACTGTTGGATGTGGCCCCTTTCTTCGCCTTCTTTTTCCCAATTGGTCTACTCAAACCCACGAATGGTGTTCACGTATTTGACGACGATTCCATTGGCGATGTCGACGCCGGTGAACATTGCAAGTGTGTCTCATTCTTGGCAATATTCTATGAGAGAGAATGATCCTGAATTTCGGGTAATTTTTTATCACTTCCCAACTGTTTTTCATTGAAAATCAATAATCGAGAAAACTTACAATATTTTGAAGAGAAAATTATAAGTAATTAAAAAAATTACAAGTGTCTCTTCTGAGATTCTGGGAAGTGTGCTATAATCAACGCACGATCACTTTATTCTGTTAACGACACGATCGATGGAGTCTTAAGGAAATCCTTCTTACATGGTTCTGGAGATTCCTTGAGAGAGTAAGGTCTCAGGGTAACACCATAGATTTAGAGAAATGGTTCTCTGAATTTCTTAGAAGAGAGAGTTAGCTCTTTTTCTCTCTTTTAGGCTCTGTTTTTTGATGCCTTAATTTTCTTTACGCGTCAGCCAGCCCCGAGCTCATCTCAAGAATGAGCTATTTATAGGCTCTGAGGGGCGTAACTACCCCTACAATCTAGCAAGACTGATAACAGTCAGTTAGCCTCGTGCTAGAGGTTATTTTGAGCTTCGTATGAGGCTTTATGCTATTTTGAGCTTCACGCGAGGTTATAAAGCCTCGTGTAAAGCTAAGTACAAGCCTTGTGCGAGACTAGACAGGCTCGCGCGAGCTTAAAAATAGTTATTTGACCTAGTTGTAACCACTTAATGTGGAACGAAGTGGGCGGATGTAACCGCCTACTTAAATTGGCTTTAACCGCACTAAAGTAGTAGGGTTAGCCCACTAAAGACTTAATCAAGTGTTGACATGGCAATCTCTCTCAAAAGGGGTGCAGTAAGCTTTAAGCGAAGCTAGAATTAGCTTCGCGCGTGGGTAGCACAGCTCCTCAGGCGAAGTCACAAGAAAGCTTCAGTTGAAGCTAGTATTAGCTTCAGGCGAATCAGTAATTAGCTTCGAATGAAGCTGAAAATTAGCTAAATTAGCCCTTTACAGAGCTATAAAAGAGCTTCAAGCGAAGCTCACAGTAAAAGCTTCAGGCAAAGCTAGTATTAGCTTCAGGCGAAGCTGTAAATTAGCTCTTTACAAAGCTTGAAAAGCTTCAAACGAAGCTCACGGGAGAAGCATCAGGTGAAGCTGTAATTAACTTCAAGTGAAGATGAAAGTTAGCTCTTTACAGAGCTATGAAGAGCTTCAAGCGAAGCTATCCTCTTGAGCCACGCTTAGGCCTCTTTATAGGTGATGCTTGGCTACTGTCTGCTTTACTAGATCAGTAAGTTTCAAGTCATCGCTTGGTCTCTGAGGATGAACCTGGTCGTCAGCTTATCCGCATCTTGTCTTTTGTAAATGTCAACAAGTTTGGATGTCGTCAGACCAGTTGAAGTGCTACTTGGGAAATTTATCTTATTGAAGTGTCAACGAAATATTCTTCATGGGTGAAAGATTTTTTAGCAGTTTGATAGTACCACCTTTGTGCTTGAACAAGTTAAAAAAAATGTGAAATATTATTTTAATATTTTTTTTACAAAAAAATGTGCTTGAACAAGATACCAAAAAACACTTTCTTACTTCATCCCCTAAACTTGTACGGCTTTGATAATTGTCTAGCACTTGCTTCTTCGCATCTCTCCATTTGCCTAATTCTTTGTTCAGTATTTTTCACCTACTTTGTAGACCTTGTTCCGAGCAGACTTTTTCTGAAATTCTCCATGAATTTTCTGTAGATCACCCAGGGGGGTGAATAGGTGATGTGCTAATCAAATACCAAACAATACGGAATTGAAAAACTATTACACAAACTAAGCTATCACACAACATATAACTAAAGAGTGAAGCTGAATTCCCGGTGAAGGGCTCTGAATTTCTTCTCAAAATTCCTCTAGACAAAGAGTTGAGGTGCTACTATAGCCCTATTGGTTCAATACTAATGTGAGCACAAACACAATATCAAGTATGTAAAGAATAGGCAAGGAATAAGAGCATGCAAGATATTAAACAATCCCAAACATGTATATCAATTAAGCACAAGTAAATATCAAGCATATAAAGATGTAAATAATAAGCAAAATATAAGCACAATTGAGTTGAGAGAGAGATGAGCAATCGCAAACACGGGAGAATTATTTCGAGGTTCGAGCCACTTGCTCTACATCCCCGCCTTCACCGCTATGAAGGATTTTCACTAAAAACGATCCCGCAAGATCACTCGATGTCGCAACACTTACAACGAGCTCCTTCAAGAACTCTTAGAGCTGCAAGTCCCTCACTTATTCCCGCAAGAATAACACACGCGAACCTGTAAGCTCGCCGAGGTCGCAACCTTCACAACTCCTCCAAATACAAGGTGGAACACCTGGTTATCACTTCTCTTGATTACCAACAAACACTCTCATAACAAGGATCCTATTAGAATTAGATATAGCAATGAAAAACTCAAGCTCGTATGAGAAAAACTATATAGATTTGAAAGTGAAAAACTCAAGAAAATATTTTTGAAAGCACAAGAGAAACACTCTTGATAAACTCTCTATTTAATATAGAAGTTAAGCTCAAAAACTTGTTGAGAAAACTTTGTTGAAGATTGAAAAATAGGCTCTCAAAAACTTCTCCAAAATCTTGTGAAAACTGGCCAAAAGACCATTTTATAAAGGCTGCCAAAAACTAGCCGTTATAGGCTTAGAATGGCATGTCGGTCGACCGGCCGGTCGACCAGCCAATGGTCAGTTTTCTGACCGTTGGGGCTGCCGGTCAACCGCCCGGTCGACCGCACCCAAACCCAGAGAGTTACAACTTTCTGTCGGTCGATCGCTTGGTTGATCGACCCAAGCCTGAGAGTGGACTTGAGCCAGTCGGTCGACCGGTCAGTCGACCGCACTTGGGCTCGTGCATGTGTGCATGTCGGAGGACAGAGCTAACCTTTGGTCGACTGCAAGGAGCCCAAAAAACCAATTTTGAACATCTTTTAAATATATTTTAAATACCAATAAATCTTCATAAATCTCACAAAAATAAGTTCATTGAAATACTATGTAGCATAAATATGTGTAATAAAAAATCAACACATATTACAAACATGTGAAATATTTTTGAGGTAAAGAATTAAGATATAAACCAAAACCAGTATTTTCAAAAAAAACAACTTCTAACTGAAAAATCGATTTTTTTCAAAACTTATACAAATACAAAAATAAGATATTAAAACACATTTGAAGTATAGTGTGTATGTAAATGATCTAATACACATAGTAAATGAAATATACTTGTTTTTTATAATAAGCTTCAAAATAAGTTTTGATAAAAAATAAAACTTAAACACATGATATAAACTCATCAAAATAAGTTGTCTAAACAATATGAAGCAACAATGTATATGGATGAAATTAAATATACATATAAACTATGTAAACTTGTTTTGATGAAATCTATTCATGAAACCAAAACATGTATTCTTGAAAATCCAAAAACATAAAGATGTGCTCATGATAAACCAAAACGCATAGAAATAAGTTTCTATAAACATATGAAGCTCAAATATGTGTGGATAGAATCCAATAAATATTGTAAACTATAAAACTTATTCTATTGAGATAAAAATCATGTAACACATTCTTTTGAAGTTAAAGCGGTTAAACCGAAAACACAAAATATTTAACATAAAATATAATATATAAATTTTGTGTGTGTACGAGATTGAGCAATCCACAGCTAATCTATCTTTACATTTTATCTTAAAACAAAAATCTTAAACTTACAAATTAGAATTCAAGTCTTTTTGAAAATCTTCTCTTGAAAATCTTCTTGTCCATCTCGACTTGATCCAAACTTGATCCATGCAATAGACCCCTCTTTAAGTACTTGATGTGATCTTGAAGCGCGAACTCTTGAATCAACATGTGATAACTTCAAAACTTGACTTTGAATCTTTTGTTGAAGCTAAACTCCGACTAAGATCTTAATTGAATATTTAAAACTTAATAAACACAAGATCATTAGTACTATAACTACATGAGTTAATCATCATCAAAAATTGAGTGATGGCCTTTTAGGCCAACGTTTTCCTCCACATTAAGGGCAACCTCATCTCAGTACTTTCAATCGGGTGATGGCAAACACTAACCCAACATTAGTACAACAAGACATCTTCTGTTACCGACTATGCGATTTCAGGTTCGTTGGAAGATGACATTTTTCTACAAAAATGGAATGAAATTTAGACAAAAAATCAAATATAAAAAGAGTGAATATTTTTTAGATGGTGTGAAGAGTGAAGAGATGAATACATATTTATAGGCCAATATCCAAATTTTATTTTGTATTTTTTTTGAATTTTAAAGGGGTTTTTTTCAAATAAACAAACCAAAAAATATGGGCATTGATTAAATAGCCGTTGGGATTCAAATCTTCCCATTAATGGGCCCCACAAAACAACTTTAATAATTAAAAAAAAACCCATCTACCCTCGGGCTAGGGCACAGGGAGCCTGTGGTCCTGATCGGGCAAGGTGGCCCCCACCAATTTGTTGGCCCAAAGGCCTATCACTCTAGTTTTGATGATGATCAACTCATGTAGTTATGGTACTAATGATCTTGTGTTTATTTAGTTTCAGATTTGTGATCAAGATCTTAGTAGGTGTGTAGCTTCATCAAAAGATTTAAAGTCAAGTTTGGAGCTAGCACGGTTTGATTCAAGAGTTTGTGCATCAAGACGACATCAAGTACTCAAGAGGAGTCTAGCTCGTTGGATCAAGTTTGGACCAAGTCAAGAAGATGAGAAGACTTCAAGTGAAGACTTTAAGATCAAGACTTGTGTCTAGATTTGTTTATAAGATTTTGTTTTAGATAAAATATAAAGGATAGAATAGTTGGTGGATTGCTCAAGTTATCATATACACACACTCTTGATTTATATGTGTTTTCATAAAAGAATTTTTATTTTAGAAAAATACAAAAGAGTTTTCATTTTGACAAAATACCGGTTTGGTTTTTGGATTTCATATATACATGTGTTTTTAATCAAAACCTTTTTAGAGCTAAATGACAAAAACATAGATATTTATCATGTATGTGTAGTGGATCATATCCATACACTCTATGCTTTCAAAGTGTTTAAAATATCTTGTTTTTGTATTTGGAGAAGTTTTGGAAAAAATCAATTTTGGAAAATACAATTTTTGTTTTTAGCCAAAATTTATAAGTTACAAAAATAGTTTAAATTGTTTGTAACATGTCTTGATTTTACTCAAACATGTTTGTTTATCAAAGTATTACATTGAAACTATTTTTGTAGATTTTTCGTGAATTTATGGGATTTATTTAAGAAATAAAAACTAAGTTTTTCAATCCCAAAATTGACCTGACCTGGCTTCTGCCGGTCGACCGGACCGGTCGATCGAGCTTGAAGTCGGTCGACCGAGTCGGTCGACCGACATGCACAGACGTGCACGCCAGTTCTGGCTGGAGGGCCGGTCGACCGACCCGGTCGACCGCAGAGAGCTTCTGCTCTCTGGAAAGCCCCGGCGACCGGGCCGGTCGACCGGCAGAGAACTTTGTTCTCTGTTCCAGGCAGCGGTCGACCGGCCGGTCGACGACGCCCCAACGGTCAGAAATCTGACCATTGGCGGTCGACCGAGCGGTCGACCGACGGCCAACCTGGCTCCCAACGGCTAGTTTTTCTAGCCCTATAAATTGGGATTTTTGGGGGCTGTTTTACACAAGATTTTCAAGTGGTTTTTGAGCCAGTTTTTCTAACTCTTTTAAGAGGTTTTCTCCACTTGTTTTAGAGCCAAATACTTCCATTAAAAGGAGAGTTTATCAAGAGTTTTTTAAAGTGATTTCTTTGAGTTTTTCACCACGCATTTCATCCTTGTTTTTCTCACAAACACTTGAGCTATCCATTGTTACATCTACCTATAAAAGTGTTATTGTGAGAGTGTTTATTGGTGATCAAAGTGTTTAGATCACCAAGAGATCTTTCTTGTACTTTGAGGAGGCGGACTTGCGGGTTCGCGGTGTTTCGAGTTCGTGTGTGAACTCGGTGTTTGAGATGCGGCCTCGGCGAGCTTGTGGGCTTGCGGTGTGTTCGGGATTAGAGAGTCCAAGAGTTCTAGTGGGAACTCCTTGTAGGTGTTGCGGCACCGAGTGATCCGGTGGGATCGTTTTTAGTAGAAATCCTTCATAGTGTTGAAGGCGGGGACGTAGAGCAAGTGTGCTCGAACCTCGAAACAAATCTCCTGTGTTTGCGATTGCTCACTCACTATCTCTTACTTTTGTCTTTATATCTTGCATGCTATTATTGTCTTTATCTTTATATGCATGATATATTGTGTGCTTATTGTTATATGCTTGGGGATTGTTTGCTAACACTTGTATTCAACCAAGAGAGCCAACGCGGCACCTCAACTCTTATTTAGAGGAATCTTGAGGAATTAGTCCAGAGCCCTTCACGGGGAATCCGGCTACACTCTTGTGTTATACGTGGTGTTTAGTTCAATAAGTTTTAAATTTCGCATTATTGACCATTAGATTAGCTCATCACCTATTCACCCCCTCTAGGTGATTTACAATTGGTATCAGAGCCAAGTGCTCTTGATTTGGGTCTTACAACCTAGAGTTAAAGATCCTCATTTTATAGCTAATCACAATATTTTTACACTCACCATGGATTTTATATCACCTCCTACCTTTGACATTCTTAACATCCAAACTTGGAAGGTTAAGATGTTTTTGTACCTTAAAGGCTTAGGAATTCATGTCTATTTTACCACTACTAAAGATTCATATTGTTTAAATGGCAAAAATATTGAGGGTAATGCAAAAGCCCTACATGCTTTAAAGTGTACCCTAAATGATGAATATTTATCTAGGGTATCTAACATTGATTCGACTTTTGTAGTGTGGAACACCATGATCTCCCATGGCGAAAAAGAACAATACTATGCGGGGAGCGATTCGGATGTTGGAAGTGACACCTCCAACCTGTGCTACATGGTCCAAGGGGATAACCCCCTTGAGGTAACTACCGAATCCGAATTAGAAGAGGATGTTGAAATGCTTTATAATGAACTAGCATCATTTTGTCAACAACTCTTAGAAAAATATGAATTGCTTAAGAAAGATAACAAGAAAATGAAAAATAAATTTGATTATTTGTTAAAAGAAAAAGATTCTTTACAAGATAAATTTGAAAATATTTCAAAAGAAAATGAATCTTTGAAAAATGAATATGTTTCCTTGCTTTCTAAATTGAATGATCTTTGTGAAGGAAACACTACCTTGAAAATAAAATCGTTTTGGTGGAAAATCAAAAAGAAATTGCTTTGCATGAAAACACTTCTTTAAAAAGAAAAATTGTTGAAAAAGAAAAGGTAAATGTTTCTAAAAAGAAAAAGATTGTTGATCATGATTTACATGCTAATATTGATAAAAATGAATTAAAATTTTAAAAAATAAAATTGATTGTTTGAGCTCAACTTTGAGCACATGTGCATTTAATCATAAGAAGTTGGAGTCCTTGTTTTCAAAAAAACAAGCTCCACATGTTCATGCACATCACCCTCACCATGCATATGCACATTTTGCACGCCATGGCCACACCCACACTCATATGCATCCTAGAGTGTACAAATGTACACATTGTGGCCGCAAAGGCCATTTAGCAAAGTTTTGCTATGATAAGATAAATACTATAAATTTTGGTAATAAGAAAAATGTTTGGGTTCCTTATAATGCTAACCCTCAAGGACCCAAAGAAAATGGGTACCAAAATCCCCACCTTGTGTATTTGATGTAGATGCGGGCTCTCATAAAACATGAGAGGGTCGGTGCCTTGGTAGTGGATGTATGGACTTGATGGACACATATTTTTGATGCACCGCTATCAAGGAGGTTTGGTGGGACAACCACCATGTTTTGGAGAATTAGAGCTTAGTTCTTTGATTTGGTAACTATCTCTAAACTCCTATTTACATGCTTTTTACGTATATCACATTTTTAGCATGTTCATGTTTTATTTTTGTGCTTTATGAGGTATATAACTTGTTTAGATGTAGATTCTATTAAAACTTGGATTTATAAATGTACAAGTAGTGACCAACAAATTGATTCATATATGTATGCACTTCATTGTTCATTTGTACTCACTATATGCACATGTATAGCCTAGTTTTGATGATTTCCTCGTTTAGACTTGTTTTGCCTATTTTCATGTTTTACTTCATGTATATAGTATTTTTAGTCAAAACTAATAAATATACATGTATGCCCCTTTGAGTCTCTTGCCTTCATGCAAATTATATCATAGACTCTTTTTATGTTTGGGATATGTATGCATATTATTAGTTTTGAATAAAAAAACATACATATACCTAGAAGTTTGTTTTTAAGATGAAAAATGAATTTTTATGATTTTCATCTTTAATTAAAAAAATGATTTTTCATGATTTTTGTTTGATAAAATGAGATTCATATTTGTTTTGAGCTTTATTGACTAATTTTCACGAAAATACTAATTACATGATTCTTATGCACTCACACTTTATTTGTTTATTCATGACTTTGTTTCATGATTATTTTGAGCCTTATAGATTTTGAGTGTCAACTTTATGTATTTAGAATGTTTCATGATATACATGTGATTTGGTTTCATATTTTGAAGGACCTTTAACTAGTTTTTCAAAAATTAATTTAACTAGTTATTTATTCTTCAATTTGGTAGTGTTTTTCACTATAAAAATATTTTTAAACCCTATTTTTGAAAACCCCTACCGATCCCCTTATGGGAGGATGGATAGGCGAGTATGCCTTGTAAGTTTTATTAGAAAATCTTTTATCTTGAGCATATAAAGGGTGGTAGTTATGAGTTATATACTTGATTTACATTGTTATTTTCAATTGGTATCTTAATTGATAATTTTTTGTATATACTCATATTTTGTTTTCTATATATGTATGCTTCATAATTTCCATAATATCAATTTCTATTGGTATTGTCTTTTTCATACATATGTATGTTTTGAAAATCAAGCACCAACAAATCATATATATTTATACTTGATTCTCAAGATATTTACATGTTTTAAAATACAAAGTATGTTTATGCTAAGCTTCATTCAAATCTTAATTTTTAATTGATTTCTCAATTGATATTTTTATATAAGCTTATGCATTATCTTCAATTGATATTTTTTTTACAATTAGTATTTTTATTGATATCAAAATGTACAATATGTTTCAATTGGTATCTATTGATCTATTTATTTCAATTGGCATCTATGAAAATTTATATTGGTATCAAGATATAAAATACTTTCTTTCATTGGTATCAAGATCACAATTTGTATTAAAATTTTATTTACAATTAAAAATTCAAAATTTGTAATGATTATTTACAATTGGTATCTTAAAATTTAATTTACTAAGGTATCTCAAAATTTGTTTTTATTGAGAAAATTCAAAATTTTTGTTTTATTAAGAAAAATTTGAATTAAAAATGTTTTGATTTATATTGACTATATGCAAGGGGAGCTTAACATCTCTTCTACATATAAATTCATGTTGAGTGTATCTTATATTGAGGAGCTTGACAACTCTTCTTTATGCAGTATACGTGTGTAGGGGGAGCTTCACATCTCCTCTTATGCATTGCATATTATGTGTTATGTGAATTAGGGCTTGTCATCTCTTCTTCATGTAATGCATGTATGTAGGGAAACTAACTTAGCGTCTTCCTCTTCATGAATGTATATCGCATATATCTTTTATTGATTGATTTGAGTTCACCTCTTTGTAGGGGAGAACATTATTTTTGTGTTTACTTTAACCCCTTGTTGATGATTGATAAAAAGGGGGAGAAGTATTTTAGTATATATGTTGTTTTCCTTGCTTTATTCATAAAGGGGGAGAAGGATTTATGTTTATGCATATTACTTTATTTTGCAAATAGGAGAAAAAGAATTTGATGTGTTTTATGCTTGATTGGCATGTTTTTCTCCTTATGTTTGCATACATGTTTCATGTGCCTTATTGTCATATCTTTTTGCTTATTTGTGATGCATGAGTTAAGGGGGAGCTTCTTTGAAGTTTTACTTTAATCCATGCATATATAACTCCATGAGTTTTGTCATCATCAAAAAGGAGGAGATTGTTGGCCCAAAGGCCTATCACTCTAGTTTTGATGATGGTCAACTCATGTAGTTATGGTACTAATGATCTTGTGTTTATTTAGTTTCAGATTTGTGATCAAAATCTTAGTAGGTGTGTAGCTTCATCAAAAGATTTAAAGTCAAGTTTGGAGCTAGCACGGTTTGATTCAAGAGCTTGTGCATCAAGACGACATCAAGTACTCATGAGGAGTCTAGCTCGTTGGATCAAGTTTGGACCAAGTCAAGAAGAAGAGAAGACTTCAAGTGAAGAGTTCAAGATCAAGACTTGTGTGTAGGTTTGTTTATAAGATTTTGTTTTAGATAAAATATAAAGGATATAATAGTTGGTGGATTGCTCAAGTTATCATATACACACACTCTTGATTTATATGTATTTTCATAAAAGAATTTTTATTTTGGAAAAATACAAAAGAGTTTTCATTTTGACAAAATACTGGTTTGGTTTTTAGATTTCATATATACACGTGTTTTTAATCAAAACCTTTTTAGAGCTAAATGACAAAAACATAGACATTTATCATGTATGTGTAGTGGATCATATTCATACACTCTATGCTTTCAAAGTGTTTAAAATATCTTGTTTTTGTATTTGGAGAAGTTTTGGAAAAATCAATTTTGGAAAAATACAGTTTTTGTTTTTAGCCAAATTTATAAGTTACAAAAATGGTTTAAATTGTTTGTAACATGTCTTGATTTTACTCAAACATGTTTATTTATCAAAGTATTACATTGAAACTATTTTTGTAGATTTTTCGTGAATTTATGGGATTTATTTAAGAAATAAAAATCAAGTTTTTCAATCCCAAAATTGACCTGACCTGGCTTCTGCCGGTCGACCGGACCGGTCGACCGAGCTTGAAGTCGGTCGACCGACGTGCACAGACGTGAACGCCAGTTCTGGCTGGAGGGCCGGTCGACCGACCTGGTCGACTGCAGAGAGCTTCTGCTCTCTGGAAAGCCCCGGTCGACCGGCAGAGAACTTTGTTCTCTGCTCTGGGCAGCGGTCGACCGGGCCGGTCGACCGACGCCCCAACGGTCAGAAATCTAACCGTTGGCGGTCGACCGGCCGGTCGACCGACAGGCCAACCTGGCTCCCAACGGCTAGTTTTTCTAACCTTATAAATTGGGGCTTTTAGGGGCTGTTTTACACAAGATTTTCAAGTGATTTTTGAGCCAGTTTTTCTAACTCTTTTAAGAGGTTTTCTTCACTTGTTTTAAAGCCAAATACTTCCATTAAAAGGAGAGTTTATCAAGAGTTTTTCAAAGTGATTTCTTTGAGTTTTTCACCACACATTCCATCCTTATTTTTCTCACAAACACTTGAGCTATCCATTATTACATCTACCTATAAAAGTGTTATTGTGAGAGTGTTTATTGGTGATCAAAGTGTTTAGATCACCAAGAGATCTTTCTTGTACTTTGAGGAGGCGGACTTGCGGGTTCGCGGTGTTTCGAGTTCGTGTGTGAACTCGGTGTTTGAGATGCGGCCTGTAACGTCCCGATCCTGCGGGTACGAAGACGTTACTGCAACGTATATACGCAGGTCCGAAATACCCTCACGTATATACGCTAAGCATCAGTACAGGCAAGAATCAGAGTACGGAAGCAAGTGGTGCATTATACATTCCAATACATGAGTACAATTACAAAGTTATCACCAGAGGTGATCCAATATTACATGAATATTACATCACTGATATGCGCAATTGTGAGATTACAAAGATATGTACATGTATGAACAGTGCAAAGACAGGCTCAGAGTCTTAACAAGAAAACTCTAGAGCCGCACATGTGGGGCCTGGAAGGATGGGGCTCTGGACGGTCTGCTGGAGATCCATGCTACCACTGCGCTACTCTGATCAGCAACTGAGAGAATCTACAAGTTCCAAGCTCCATGACCTGCTCCAAGTTCCAGGACCTGGACATGAGGATCCAGGAGAGTCAGATAGAACTCCCCAGGCGAGTGGTGATACGAATGCCAAGTGGCGAGCATAGGTAAGCATGCAGGAGCAAGTAGATATAAAACAAGTGATATCAAGCAGGAACTACTCATGTTATGATAAGATAAGAGAAGGTAAAGAGATGAGAAGTAAAGTAGATAGGGCAACACCAGATATCTCCTAAACTAACATAAAACCGATAAAAACCGATAAAACTGATTACGAGCAAAACCGATTGTACAAGCATAGGTCACGGCCCCATGAGACTAGTACCTCGAAGGAATAATCCAAATAAGGAAACCCTCATCTATATACCTTTATTCCATGTCACCATAATCCGAGCGCGTACAACCTGAGTTACAAAACAACACATCAAATCGCATAGTCGCATCTTATTATAATTGGAGCCGTCTAAGTTTCAGGCTTCAGTATGTATCCCATTCCACATACTTCCACTCACAACTTATATAGCAAGTTATTTGAAAACTGATAAAGATTGATGAATCATGTTTCGGATGGGCCCCGTACATGCCCGGGACAACGGTTCAGGAGTATCCGGTGCTGAGCCGGAACGTACCGCTAGGTACCGGGACTTATTTACGCCCGAACAGGAATAGAGTATCGCAGATCCCATAGAAATAGGCCTAGGGCGTGTGCATACCCGGCAGGAATAGACAGGAGTAGGGGTGCCAGCACACCCCACGGAATCCCTGGTGGCCGCCAGGTGATCCCTCAAGTATGTGGCCACGCGTGGCTCGATAAGACCACCATAAACATGATTAATCAGGGCCCATCAGTTTCCCCCAAACCGGGTGCAAGTTGTCTTATTAGAATTTAATATATGATTATCAATTTACGGGAATAGCAGGTACAAGACATGATCAGGAGTTCAGGAGTACGTGAGTACTATAGATTCAGGTCACTGTATATATAATACAGGAAAACAAGTATAGTATTCCCGTAAATGAGATAATCACAGGTCAAGTATATCATGCCGGGTGTCAAGTGATAGCATGACAGGAGGATGATATTTGAAAGGTGACCAATCAAGTCAAGAGATTGATATTAGTCCGGTGGCAAGTCATGTCATAACAAGGGGCCTTGCCAAGTAGTAGCATGTTTGGTGTCAGGTGATAACACATCAGGTGTTAACATATCAGGTGAATACATGGCATGTGATAGAATAGTAGCTGAGCACAATCAAGCGGAGCTGAGCAAGCTGGAGTGTACAGACAGCAAACAGTATTTAACACTGGAGCGTCTGGCAAGGTTACCGGGACAACTCGGCTTAAGGTGCGAGTAGGAATTCTGGCAGCATCTCGTCTAGACGAATCTAGTGGTAAAGCGCTGAACGCTGATCATGATAACCAGGCGGAGCTGAGAGACCTGACGGTCTCAACTCACTTCTCTTTCGAGATAGCGAGAGACCGGAGGCTGAAGGCTGAGGGACCAAGAACGCTCGGGGTTTAAGCGCACTCTCAGTGGCCACCAGCCATCTCAAGAGTGGGCAGAAACCCAGAGTTCAACGACCACGAAGGGTCGGCCACGCATAGTATAAAGCAGTAAAATACATATTGTAACGCCCCGATCCCACGGATACGGGGACATCACTGCGACGTATATACGTAGGTCGGAAAGTGCCCCCAAGTATATACGCTAAGCATTTAGTACAACAAAGATCAGAGTACACGACAAAGCGTGGTATACATACATATGCCAACTTAAAGTACAAATACAAAGTTATACAGGATATGATAATCTATCACACATTACATGTGTCTTTTATCACAACCAAGTCCAAAAGCAAAAGATACAATATAAACACAAAATGCTCACGAGTAGGATGAAGATCCCGTGAGTCAAAAGAGAGATCTGACACAAAGACTGGAGCTAATCGGCCTGCTCACTAAAGAAAGCTCGATCTTCTGTGGATGGCTCCACTTCGATCCAAGCTTCGGAACCTGAACATACAAATCCAAGGGAGTCAGGACCTCCCAACAATGAACAGGCTACAGCCAAATGGCTAAGAGACAAGAATATGAGAGTTAGAACAGTATAATGAATACAAATCAACAAGTAATGGAAGCATAAAGAGTAAAAGTCTGAATACAATAGATCCACAGTTAAAGTCCTTTATTATTATTACTTGTCTTACTGTGATATCTAACTATGTGACCCAGCGTCCCAGGGCACATAGATCCATATCCTAGTAAAGCAAGGTTGTTATTGGAAACCAGCGGGATTATCAACGAACTATGTTTACAGTGGATCCCGTACATGCCCGGGATAACGGTCCAGGATTGTTCCGTTGCTTGGTGACGGAAGCCAGCCGCTAGGCTAACAGGAGGGACTTATGTATGCCCTTATCATGATGGTACCAGTAAAGAGGGAGCAAGCACTCCCCTCGGTCCCCTGGTGGCCCACAGGTCAGACCGGAACATGAGTTGCACAACATTCCTAACACCACTGTAAACACGAACACATATCGATATCCGCATGTTTTCCCCCGACCCAATATAAGTTGGTCCATTTTATACAAAAGTCAAGTGTATCATGCTTGGTTCAAGTGATGGCATGATAAGTGGTGATATCCAATTATTAACAAGTTATGGAATGAGACTACACAATAACAAGCCATGAAGTAACAAGGGGTAATGTCCATCAAGTAACATGTCATGAAGTACCAGTTATGAAGCATAAACAAGGATAATATATCACATATGTATCAAGGGTACGATCCAAATTCAGAAAAGAAATCAACTATAACAAACAGCCTAAATTAGTCGACTAGGTGGAAGGGTTAGTCGACTAATAGTGGTCTCTAGTCGACTAACAGTCTGAATTAGTCGACTAAAACTGGGTTCCAGAGAGTTGAGATTCTGTTTCAGGGAAAATTAGTCGACTAGGGTAAAAGGGTAGTCGACTAACAGTGAACTCAAGTCGACTAACAGATACGTAAGTCGACTAAATCTGAGATACAGAGAGTTAAGTTTCTGGTTCAGGAAAGTTAGTCGACTAGGGTAAAAGGGTTGTCGACTAACAGTGATTTCCAGAGAGTTGAGGTTTATTTCCAGAAAAGGTTAGTCGACTAATAACCAGGGTAAGTCGACTAAAACTGAGTTTCAGAAAAAGGGTTATGGTTCAACTAGATGGATTAGTCGACTAATCCCTAGGTCCAGTCGACTAATCGTGGCCTGAAAATAGCGTACAGAACAGAATTTGCTAGTCGAATTTGAAGGTCAAAAATATGATTTTGAAGGCACTAGTGTACAAGATGTGGAAATACAAGTATACTAGGAAGTTTACAAGTCTTGGTGAGTAAAAATACTCACTAGGAGTGATCAATCGACGTTTTATGCGATCGAAAGGGTCGTTGTCGACGAATAGCACCAAGGTGATCTTTGGCGGCGAAGAAAGCTACGATCCAAGTTCCAAAATGGTTGCTTGAGGTGGAGATGATGATCTTGTGGTGTTTGTTTTGGAAGTAGGTGGTTGAAGTTGAGATGGAGAGGGAAATGGTGAAGGCTAACACTTTGGTGAAATGAAGAAAAAGGAAAAGAAATGTAAAGGAATGTTTATATAGGTTTTAGATTTTGTAAAGGAGTTGCAAATAATGTAATTGAGAGGGGGTTTATTGCAAATAAGAGAGGGTGAGGTGTCCCTCACTTGGCCACTTGGCTGGCCATGAGAGAGAGAGAGTAAGAGATGCATTAAATGAGGAAGTAGGTGGGAGTTGGTGGAATTTTGGAGAAAGTGGAATTATTGAAAAATTGGAAAATTTTGAGGCTTGTGAAGGAAGTAAAGGAAAATCAAGAAAAGGGAAAAGGAAAAGAATTATAAAAAGGAAAGATATTTTTTTTGGCTTAAAATTTTAAAATGTTGAAAAGACAATTTTCCAGGTTTAAGTCGAAGATGCGGAAAACATTTCGGAAAATACCGAAATCGTCCGAATTCAAGTATCTCGGAACGACCCGAAAATTTTACCAAAAATCAAGAATAATATTTTAAGACTCATGGTGAAATTCGTTTGAAGAAATAATTTATAGTTTTAAAACTAAAATCCCGGAATCAGTTATCTACCGACTCCGTTGGAATTTCATAAATTCATAAAATTCTCAGAAAAAGTATTTAGATAGAAAATATGATTCTAAGAAATAAAGTCTAAAGGACCTTTTAGAAATTCCTAACTGTTTGTGAATTAAAAATCCGAGAATCGATCAGCGGCACTGGTCGACACCGGTTTTTTGAAAATATTTAATTAAATTCAGAAAAATTCCAGAAAATCATAGAAAATATATAATATTGGAAAATGATTTTTAAAACTGAAATCGGTCAGATATAGGAAGTAAATCGAAAAATACGATCGAAAAACTGAATACGCAACTAAGTACGTATTCCGGGAACGGGGTATTACAATCCACCCACCTTACAAAATTTCGTCCTCGAAATTTCATAAAGTGAAAGATAACAGCAAAGAAGGATAACCGTAGAGAAGATAGAAGGAAAGAGTTTTACCAATCAAGAAGTGAAGAGTTGAGGGTAACGCTCACGGATAACATCCTCTCGTTCCCACGTGGCCTCTCCTGGTGCATGTCTGTTCCAAGACACCAACACTAACGGTATGGCTTTGTTCTTCAAAGTCTTGACACTTCTGTCCAGAATGGCCATCGGTAGCTCTTGATATGACAAATCCGGTTGTAGTTCCAATTCGGAGTGATCCAGGATATGACTATCATCCTTCACATACTTCCTCAGCTGTGATACGTGGAATACATTGTGAACTCCGTCCAAAGATGGCGGTAACGCCAACCTGTAAGACACATCTCCCACTCGGTCCAAGATCTCGAATGGGCCGATATATCTCGGACTAAGCTTTCCACGAGTACCGAACCGGATTACTCCCTTTGTAGGTGATATCTTCAAAACACATGATCCCCTGACTGGAATTCCAATGGCCTTCTCAGTGTGTCTGCCCAACTCTTCTGCCGACTCTGTGCTGACCTGAGGTGATCTCTGATAATCCTGACTTTATCTGTTGTCTGAATCAGGATCTCTGGTCCCAAAAGTCTCCTCTCACCGACTTCATCCCAACAAATCGGTGACCTACACTTCCTACCATACAATGCTTCAAAAGGTGCCATCTTGATACTTGCCTGATAGCTGTTATTATAAGAAAATTCAGCCAAGTGAAGATGGTCTTCCCATGATCCCTGGAATTCAATCATGCAGGCCCGCAACATATCTTCAAGAATCTGGATAGTCCTTTCAGATTGTCCGTCTGTCTGAGGGTGATAGGAAGTACTGAATTTCAGACGAGTTCCTAGACTTTCTTGGAGACTTTCCCAGAAATGTGATCTGAATCTTGTGTCTCTGTCTGATACAATACTAACTGGAACTCCATGTAGACGAACTATCTCCTTCATGTACTTGTCTGCCAGAACCTCTGTTGTCTGACCTACCCTGAATGGTATGAAGTGAGCTGATTTGGTGAGGCGATCAATGATTACCCACACAGCATTATTACCTTTAGGACTGCGAGGCAATGCCGTGACAAAATCCATGGTGATGTGCTCCCACTTCCACTCAGGTATCGGTAAAGGTTGTAGAAGTCCAGCTGTCCTCTGATGCTCTATCTTTATCTGCTGACAAACCAAGCACTTGGCAACATACTGGGCTATCTCCCTCTTCATAGCATTCCACCAAAACTGCTTCTCTATGTCCTGATACATTTTGTTTCCCCCTGGGTGTATGGAATAGGCTGAACTGTGTGCTTCTGCCAGAATCTTCTGTCTAACTTCTCCTTGGGGAACACAAAGTCTGCTACCAAAATATAGTGCACCATCTGGATGAATACAGATATCAGTCCTCAATCCAGCCTCTACCTGGGCTCGAAATGACTGCAATCTGGGATCTTCCTTTTGAGCTTCCTTGATCTCATCTATCAATGCTGACTGAATCTGCAAGGTCATGAACTGTCCTGCCTTATCAACTCCTTGTACCAACATTAAGTCCAATCTGATGATGTCTTGAATCAACTCCTTCTGCTGAGTAAGTTGGACAAGCACTCTATTCTCTGGCTTCCTGCTCAGTGCATCCGGTACTGTATTGACCTTGCCTGGATGATATTGCAAGTCAATATCATAGTCCGCCATAAGCTCCAGCCACCGCCTCTGCCTCATGTTCAACTCCTTCTGTGAGAAAATATACTTGAGGCTCTTGTGATCCGTGTATATCAACACCTTATCTCCCAGAAGATAATGCCTCCAGATCTTCAAGGCAAATATAACAGCTGCTAGCTCCAAGTCATGAGTTGGGTAATTCCGCTCATGAGTCTTCAGTTGCCTGGATGCATAAGCTATGACATGATCATGTTGCATAAGTACACACCCCAGGCCTTTTCCTGATGCATCACTGAATATGACCATCCCTCCTCTTCCTGAGGGAGTCCTCAAGATTGGAGCTGAAATGAGCCTCTGCTTCAATTGCTCAAAAGCTGCAATACATTCCTCTGTCCATATGTACCTTTCTCCGTTCCGGGTGAGCTTGGTCAACGGGGCTGCAATCCTAGAGAAATCTTGGACAAAGCGTCTGTAATATCCGGCTAGTCCAAGAAAACTCTTAATTTCAGTCACCGTCTTTGGAATTGGCCAGTCCTTCACTGCCTGGACTTTACTAGGATCAACTGAAATTCCTTCCGCTGAAACTATGTGTCCAAGGAAGGCATACTGTCCAACCAAAAGTCACACTTGCTCCTCTTAGCATGAAGCTGCTCCTGCTGGAGAGTCTGCAATACAATCCTCAAGTGTTCTGCATGCTCCCTGTTGCTCTTTGAATAGATCAAGATGTCATCTATAAAACAACTACAAACTGATCCAAATAGGGCGAGAACACTCTGTTCATCAAATCCATGAAAACTGAAGGGGCATTGGTGACTCCGAAAGGCATAACTAGAAACTCATAGTGGCCATAACGGGTCCTGAATGCCGTCTTCGGAATATCCTCTTTCCTCACCCTAAGCTGATGGTAACCCGATTGTAAATCTAATTTAGAGAATACTCGGGCTCCATGAAGCTGATCAAACAGATCATCAATCCTTGGTAAGGGATACTTGTTCTTGATGGTAACTTTGTTCAATTCTCTATAATCAACACAAAGCCTTTTACCACCATCCTTCTTGTTTGCCAATAATACTGGAGCTCCCCATGGTGAAGTACTTGGCCGAATCAATCCCTTATCAGAGTATTCCTGCAGCTGCTTCTTTAGAATCTCCAACTCCGTCGGTGCCATCCTGTACGGAGCCTTGGATATAGGAGCTGCTCCAGGCACAGCATCAATAGAAAACTCAATCATCCTTTCAGGTGGCAGTCCTGAGATCTCAGCAAACACCTCTGGGAATTCATCCCACACCGGTATTCCCTTCTTCTGAATCTCCGAAGTAGTCATCCGAATCTTTCTCTGGTAGACTTCACTTCTCCACTAAATTGGAATTCCGGCTGAAAATGGATCCTGAAATTAATCTTCTTCTCCCTACAGTCAATAACTGCATAGTACTGACTGAGCCAGGTCATGCCTAAGATTACGTCGTACCCTTTGGTGTCTAGTACGAGCATATCTATGGCCAAGGTCTTATCACAAAGTTCTACTGGACAGTCAACACAAACTCTAGAAGATATGACTACTCCATTCCCTGTACTAATCTCCCATTTGTGGTCTAAAGATCTAACAGGTATGGAATGCAATGCCACAAAATGATCTGAGATAAAACAATGTGAAGCACCTGAATCGAAGAGGGCTAAAACAGGTTTAGAATGCACCCTGATATTACCTGTTATCACCTCCTCAGAAGTCTCAGCCTCTACTTCTGTCAAATTGAAGGCTTGACCCCTTCCACGCCCTGCAGCAGTCCTAGCTCCTCTCTGGACTGGGCGAATAGCTTGTTGTGAAGGAGGGGGAGGAACTCTCCTGATCATCGGTCCTTGATTCCTCTGTCCCGGTGGCCCTGGAAGTGCTCTCTGTCCATTCGGTCCCTGCAGTGCTGGCAAAGCTTGGCCGGCTATCCCCATTCTCCTGTGTGGACAGGCTTCGATGGAATGGTCTCGGGAACCACACACCAAACATAACCCATTTGCCCTACGGCAATTCTGACGAATATGGCCTGGTTTCTGACAATAGCTGCAGAAGGAAAAAGGTTGGGCCGTCTGGTAAGGAGCTGGTCGGAATGGTTGCCTCATAGCCTGAACCTTCGCTGCTCTGTATGGGCCTCCTCTTCCCATAGATGGAAATGGCCTCTTCATGGCCTGGTTCCTCATCTGGTTCACTTGCTTCTTCTCTAGCCCACGCTCCACCTCTCGAGCTATGGTGAGAACTTCTGAATAAGTCTTCAGCTGCTGGGGCATTAGGAAGACTTGGATATCCATCTGCAAGCCCTGCTGGAATCTGCTTGCCCGCTTCTCCTCATCCGTCACCATGTACGGAGCAAAGCGGCTAAGTCTGAGAAACTCCGCGGCATACTCATCCACGGACTTGTTCCCTTGCTGCAGTCTGATGAACTGCTCCTCCATGTCTTTCTGAGCAGTGGCAGGGAAGAATCTGCTATAGAAACTCTTGGAGAATGTGTCCCAGGTGACAGGCTTCTCCAATCTGGCCTCCTCAGCTAGCCACCAAGTTCTAGCTATATCCTTCAATTGAATCTTGGCGACCTCCACTTGGTTCTCCTTTGGAACTCGAGCTGCATTCAACAAGTCTGAGGTATCCGTCAGCCATTGCTCAGCATCCAGGGGTTTCTCTTCACCCGTGAATATGGCTGGTTGCAGCCGTCTGAAGTCTGAAATATTCCCCGGCCTCTGTTCCTTTGGAGCTGCTAACTCTTGCTGAAGAAGTTCCGTCTGTTGTTGCTGATTCTCCATCATCGTCTGGATGACCCTCAGAATATCGACATTCTCTCCCGTGGGTCCATTTGATGTTTGTCCAGAGTTGCTACGACCCGTCCTTCTCTCCATACCGAATTGGGATAAGATAACTGGAATAGGAAAAATGGAAGGAGTTTAGGACACAAGGAAGGAATCAAGAAGGGATCAAGAAGGACTAGATAACTTTGTACATTGTAGTTGGCAATAGCAAATTTCATTAATTTGCTACTTGATTGTACTATAGGTGTGAGAGCCTAGGCTCTGATACCAACCTGTAACGCCCCGATCCCACGGATACGGGGACATCACTTGCGACGTATATACGTAGGTCGGAAAGTGCCCCCAAGTATATACGCTAAGCATTTAGTACAACAAAGATCAGAGTACACGACAAAGCGTGGTATACATACATATGCCAACTTAAAGTACAAATACAAAGTTATACAGGATATGATAATCTATCACACATTACATGTGTCTTTTATCACAACCAAGTCCAAAAGCAAAGATACAATATAAACACAAAATGCTCACGAGTAGGATGAAGATCCCGTGAGTCAAAAGAGAGATCTGGCACAAAGACTGGAGCTAATCGGCCTGCTCACTAAAGAAAGCTCGATCTTCTGTGGATGGCTCCACTTCGATCCAAGCTTCGGAACCTGAACATACAAATCCAAGGGAGTCAGGACCTCCCAACAATGAACAGGCTACAGCCAAATGGCTAAGAGACAAGAATATGAGAGTTAGAACAGTATAATGAATACAAATCAACAAGTAATGGAAGCATAAAGAGTAAAAGTCTGAATACAATAGATCCACAGTTAAAGTCCTTTATTATTATTACTTGTCTTACTGTGATATCTAACTATGTGACCCAGCGTCCCAGGGCACATAGATCCATATCCTAGTAAAGCAAGGTTGTTATTGGAAACCAGCGGGATTATCAACGAACTATGTTTACAGTGGATCCCGTACATGCCCGGGATAACGGTCCAGGATTGTTCTGTTGCTTGGTGACGGAAGCCAGCCGCTAGGCTAACAGGAGGGACTTATGTATGCCCTTATCATGATGGTACCAGTAAAGAGGGAGCAAGCACTCCCCTCGGTCCCCTGGTGGCCCACAGGTCAGACCGGAACATGAGTTGCACAACATTCCTAATACCACTGTAAACACGAACACATATCGATATCCGCATGTTTTCCCCCGACCCAATATAAGTTGGTCCATTTTATACAAAAGTCAAGTGTATCATGCTTGGTTCAAGTGATGGCATGATAAGTGGTGATATCCAATTATTAACAAGTTATGGAATGAGACTACACAATAACAAGCCATGAAGTAACAAGGGGTAATGTCCATCAAGTAACATGTCATGAAGTACCAGTTATGAAGCATAAACAAGGATAATATATCACATATGTATCAAGGGTACGATCCAAATTCAGAAAAGAAATCAACTATAACAAACAGCCTAAATTAGTCGACTAGGTGGAAGGGTTAGTCGACTAATAGTGGTCTCTAGTCGACTAACAGTCTGAATTAGTCGACTAAAACTGGGTTCCAGAGAGTTGAGATTCTGTTTCAGGGAAAGTTAGTCGACTAGGGTAAAAGGGTAGTCGACTAACAGTGAACTCAAGTCGACTAACAGATACGTAAGTCGACTAAATCTGAGATACAGAGAGTTGAGTTTCTGGTTCAGGAAAAGTTAGTCGACTAGGGTAAAAGGGTAGTCGACTAACAGTGATTTCCAGAGAGTTGAGGTTTATTTCCAGAAAAGGTTAGTCGACTAATAACCAGGGTAAGTCGACTAAAACTGAGTTTCAGAAAAAGGGTTATGGTTCAACTAGATGGATTAGTCGACTAATCCCTAGGTCCAGTCGACTAATCGTGGCCTGAAAATAGCGTACAGAACAGAATTTGCTGGTCGAATTTGAAGGTCAAAAATATGATTTTGAAGGCACTAGTGTACAAGATGTGGAAATACAAGTATACTAGGAAGTTTACAAGTCTTGGTGAGTAAAAATACTCACTAGGAGTGATCAATCGACGTTTTATGCGATCGAAAGGGTCGTTGTCAACGAATAGCACCAAGGTGATCTTTGGCGGCAAAGAAAGCTACGATCCAAGTTCCAAAATGGTTGCTTGAGGTGGAGATGATGATCTTGTGGTGTTTGTTTTGGAAGTAGGTGGTTGAAGTTGAGATGGAGAGGGAAATGGTGAAGGCTAACACTTTGGTGAAATGAAGAAAAAGGAAAAGAAATGTAAAGGAATGTTTATATAGGTTTTAGATTTTGTAAAGGAGTTGCAAATAATGTAATTGAGAGGGGGTTTATTGCAAATAGGAGAGGGTGAGGTGTCCCTCACTTGGCCACTTGGCTGGCCATGGGAGAGAGAGAGTAAGAGATGCATTAAATGAGGAAGTAGGTGGGAGTTGGTGGAATTTTGGAGAAAGTGGAATTATTGAAAAATTGGAAAATTTTGAGGCTTGTGAAGGAAGTAAAGGAAAATCAAGAAAAAGGGAAAAGGAAAAGAATTATAAAAGGAAAGATATTTTCTTTGGCTTAAAATTTAAAAATGTTGAAAAGACAATTTTCCAGGTTTAAGTCGAAGATGCGGAAAACATTTCGGAAAATACCGAAATCGTCCGAAATTCAAGTATCTCGGAACGACCCGAAAATTTTACCAAAAATCAAGAATAATATTTTAAGACTCATGGTGAAATTCGTTTGAAGAAATAATTTATAGTTTTAAAACTAAAAATCCCGGAATCAGTTATCTACCGACTCCGTTGGAATTTTCATAAATTCATAAAATTCTCAGAAAAAGTATTTAGATAGAAAATATGATTCTAAGAAATAAAGTCTAAAGGACCGGGTTTTGAGAGTGAGACGCGGGAGTCGCAGACGCGGGAGAGAGTGCTCAGGGAGACGCGGGTTTTGAGAGTGAGACGCGGGAGTCGCAGACGCGGGAGTCACAGACGCGGGAATCGCGTCGCAAAGGTGCCACAAACGCGGGGTTCGAGACCCGCCTTCAAGTCAGGACACGAGAAGAACGCGGACGCGGTCATGGGTTCCGCGTCGCGTTAGCATGAGAAGAACACAGACGCGGGCATTAGCTCCGCGTCGTGCAGACATGAAAGGGACACAGACGCGGGCATGGACTCCGCGTTGCGTCGGTACAAGAACGCGAAGGCCGCGTTTAAACAGATGCCAAGAACGCGAAGATCCGCGTTAAGGCGTTGCCTGGACGCGGGGGTGAGATCCGCGTCAGCAATATACAGAGAGGAGGAGGGAGAGAGAAAGGGAAAGGTGCTTGCTTTGGTGGTGGTGTTGTTTGGTGGAGGAGTTGGATTTTGATGGAGTAATGAAAAAGAAGGTGAAGGAGGTGATGTTTTGAGGTTGAACTAGTGGAGATGGAGGTGGTATTGTGATGGTGAAAGTGATGGTGGAAGTGAAGATGGTGGTGGAAAATAGTAGAGGTGATGGTGATGTTAGTTATTTGTCGTTGTAATCGTCACCGTAATGATTACTGGAATAATCGCGAACGATTACCGGAATAATCATCGGAGATATTACCGACGAAGAAGAGCTCGGTCCCAATCCAAAGGAGGTGGCCGGCTCTTGATGTGGTGATGGGGTGGTGGTTTTGTGGAGGGTTTTGATGGTGGTGGTATTTTTGGAGAAGGTAAAGGAGAAAGTGGAGGCTTTGGTGGAGTTTTAGAGTCTGTGGTGGTTTAAATGGAGAAGGAGGAGGAATAAGATGAAGGTAGGGAGTTGGAGAAGTTGTAGTGGTTGTGGTTGTGGTGGAGATTGTAACAACCCGGATATTAAAATTCTGATTTAATATCCTGATACTTGATTAATAAAATTATACGAGATTAATTACGGTGATGATTGAATTAATCTTTTGTAGAAATGTTTCTTTTTCTTTGATATTTTGTGAGAATAAATTTGATAAGTATATATTTTTGTGTATAAAATTGTTGGTACACCTATATATAGATACATGCCTATAATGAATGTATACAATACATCAACTTGTAATTATATTTTTTCTCCATGTATACTACCCCACTAAAGACACAAATAAAATCCTAAATGGTAAGGTGGCATGAATTTAGGCAACTTGGGGATGAGAAAGAGGCCAAGTGGCATCTTAGGGTAATTTTATATCTTTTTATAAATAGATAAACATTGGAAGAAAAAAAAAAGAAAAGAAAAAGGGATTTCATTTTTCTTTTCACGTGACACTCCCTATTCATATTTTTCCCCCATCACACTTCAGATCCAAGTCTGAGAAATGGAACCCTATATTTTTTCCAAAACTTTTCCTACAAATTTCATTAAAATCCACAAAATTTCTCAATTTAATCCCCAAATCAATCTTCCTCCCTCAATCCTCTTCTTCCCGCTCTCAATCTCTCCCCCCCCCCTCTCTCTCTCGGCAGTGTTGGGCCGCGCGAGGCGCGCAGGCGGCCGGCGAGGCACGGCGGTGGGCCAGGCGCGCGGGCGGCTCACGGCTGGGGCCGCGGCCGCGGCGGTGCGGCAGGATGGGCTGCAGCAGCCTGCTGCTGCCGATCCGGGCAGCGCGTTGCGACGCGCGCGGTGACGCGCAGGCGCGATGGAGCACGACGGAGCACGCGGCGCCAGGGCTCGAGAACTACCTCAACCATTGGGTATTAGCTCAGATTAAGGTGAGGGAGAAATTGCTTTAGCAAATTTTACTCCATAATTTGAACTCAATTACGTTGAATACTGCAAAATTTTCCCTATGATTTCATCTAAATTATTGCTTGGAGATTTTTAACAATTTAAAGTCATGGGAGTCCTCTTCCCTTTTCATTATTCAACTTCCAGCCAATTGATTCTTGTGCTCTACACAAAATTGAATCTTGTTCCTTATACATCTATTTGAAATATTTGATATCTCTGTTCTTGGATAGGTTTTAGAAATTTGGTTGTGCTGAGAAGTAAGCTTCTGGATTTTTAGTAAATTGTCTGTTGGGCATTTAAATGACTGGATAACTAAAGAAGAGGGAAGCCTTTGGTGAGTAATTTCCTTGCATTCCTGTTGTTGTTGTTGGGTTCCTGATTCCACTAAGCATGCAAGCAAAGCGACAGATTTTCATAAGATAACAAATTTAAAGAGCTATTGGTAATGGTAGTATATCGTAATACTGAGAAATTCATTAGTAGGGAAGTCTTATCAATATCTCTTGCATTTCTATTCTATTCAAATCTGCACTCCTCGTAAGTTAAGTTTAAATAATATAATCGTCGGCTTCCGTCAGTTAGTGCACCTAATGTGAAGTAACACATTTGTTCACTCTTTAAGCCTTGGTTTGGCTTTGCTTAACACTTTAAATTCTTAAAATTTTGTATGCTCATAAATCCCTATATTTCTTCATGTTTGATCATGACTCTTGCGTTCTTTCTTAGAACATTAGCTATTAAGAAATAGATGACATGACTCTGTATTTTATGGATTTTAAAATTTGTGAGAGTTGAAAGTGAGTAATTGACTAAACTCTGATTTCTTTGCATGATCCGGAGAATTTCGGATTGTCGGCTATGGAAACTTGAGTAGCCTTGGAGTGGCATAGAAGTTGTGAATAAAGGACCTATCCTTGAATTTTAGAACTTTCCCTCTATTGTGTTTCTTGGGTTAGAGAATGAAATTTAGGGACATGTAATAATGAGGAATACCCATTCGAAAGTTTTATGAATCTATTGAGTTTTCTTGTAAACTTTTAGCTATAAATGTTTTCCATTATGTTTGCAAAGGGGGAAAACTTACAAAAAAAAAAGGTTGAGGAGCTAAATTACAAGTATTCTTAAAAAGATTACAAGTAGATCTCCTCAGAGATTCTGGAGAAGTGTGCCGATAGGAGTCTGGTCAGCGCGCGACCACTTTGTCCCTTTGACGATGCGAGCGATGAGATTCCCTTCTCGCCTGGTTCGGGGAATCAGAGAATAGAAGGTTGGTAGAACCCTCTTGCTGCTTCTCAAAATCGCCTTCAATAAGGAATTCCTTCTCGCCTGGTTCCGGAGATTCCTTTAGAAGAAGGACGATATTAGGGTATCAACACCCTGGATAGAGAAAGCAATTCTCTAAAAGGTCTCTGAATTCGAGAACGCACGGTGCTCTTTGAAGAAGCCTCTGCTTGTGGAGCTCTCTAGTATATGTGTGTGGTCTCTCTCTCTCTCTCGATTGATCGATCCCCTCTCCTTGTACCCCTGGCGGGCTATTTATAGGGAGAGCAAAGGGTATAACCGTCCCTTGAAGATATGGAAACAGATTGAATCAAATCTGTTTAAATCTAGAAATTAGCCTTGCTGCGAGGCTAGGATAGCTTCTGCGGAGCTAGAATTGACAGGTCGGAGGATTCTCTTGATCTGTTTTGATCCTTTCCATATCGTTGGAGGATTTCCCCTGATCTTCTTACTCGTTTTTAGAAGAGTCAAGAGATTGCGGCAATCAACTGCCAAATTTGATCTCTGATTTGATCTTAATTGGATTTGATCTGATTGGATCCGATCTCATCCGGAGATTTGATTGGTCAAAGGTTGACTGTGGCAGATCAATAATGGCGCTGCCCGTATTGAGCTCGTGGCGGAGCTAGAGGCAATTCTTGGCGAAGTCCGAAAAAGAGGCTTTTCGGCGAAGCTGTCAGTTGGCTTCTTGGCGAAGTCGAGTGATATTAGCCTCTCAAACGAGGCTATCCCTTTGGGCTCATGCGATGCTAAGTGCTAGCATCTTTAGACCTGCTGAGGTCTGTTTAGAAACAATCCGGGTTCACTATTTGCTTGCTGGATCAGTGGAGTCCAAGTTGCTTCCTTGTCCCTTGGAGATGGGTGAAAACTGGTCTTCAGCTCGTCTGTCACTTATCTTTTGTAAATGTCAACAAGTTTAGACATTGTTCGGACCAATAAGAATCTTGTCTTTTTTAAGTGTCAACAAGACCCCCTTCAAAGTTTTCGAAAGTCTGTAATGGCTCAGACTACGAAACACTTTGAACTGCTTTGATTGGTGGTGTGTGGAGTATGAACGTCGCCATGATGGTTGAGTTCAGCTTCGCTTTAAATCCTGCTTTGGGATATAGATTCGCCGAGGAATCATGTAGACTCGCGTCTGGGTAGCTTCGCAGCTAGTAGCCCCGCATCTGGGCTTCTGAAGATATGTTCGCTTGGGAGGGCATGTCGCTTTCCCGAGATCAACTGCCGTGGGCTGGTTACGAGGAGGATTACTCCTTTCTTCGTGTTGATCGAGGGAGATATTCTCCGATTTGCACGTTCCGAGGGAGGATATTCCCTTTCTTCAAGGCGCCATCAGTGCCTTTTATGAGGGAGACGTTTCTCCCTTCGCACGGTTCCAAGGAAAACCGTCCCTGTTCTCAAGGCGCAGTAAATGCCTTAAATGCGCTCGTGCTTCCACGCTTGAGGCGGCAGCGCTCAGGCCATGGGGCCTATAAATAGGACACTTGAGGTCCTCTGAAGAGAAGTGCTTTGCCTCTCTTCTCTTCTCTTGGTTTGAAAGAGATACTCAGATCTCTGAACTAGTGAGAATGCCCACTCTGGTCATTATCCGGCCAAGGACCGGTAGGTCTTGATCGTTCAACGACTTCACCGATTTTAGGGAATTCGTTTCCCTTTATTCATCTTCAGCGGCTGCTTCAGGGATTAGCTTCCCTTGTTCTCTATTTAACTGATCTGCAGAGAAAGATTTTGGCATAGCTTCCAGAAAGATCACTGTATATTAAATCCGCTGCCCAGGCAGAACTTAGGACTGGGTCTCTTCAATAGTTGAGCCAGTCTTGCCATATAGGCGGAGCTAAGACTGCATCCCACGGGGTCAGTCTGGCTAGCCATATAGGTGAGGCTTGGACTTGGCGTTTGTCGAGCCAGCCCATCAGTGCTGTGCAGGCGAGGCTTGTCCTCTGCTGAAATTGGATTGCTTTGACCCAAAAGATTCTGATTTGCAGTTTTTTCTGTGCTTAACTGCTAATCTGTTTTGATTTTGCATTGCAGTGAGCTATGCTTGCCAATCTTGTGACTTGATGGAAGGAACCATAAAATTGCCTTATGCTTCTCCGGTTGAAGCTTTACTTTTAAGAAGGAGGAACAATTCGGGGCAGCGGGTGCGTGTCCCAGAGGCTATTGACAGCCTCTTATACGAGATGATTTGTTCTGAGGTGAGGCTGGTAGCCGCTTTGTCGGAGATGATCCGTTTCGGGGTAGTGGGCGTCACCTGTGAGATCACTGGCATCATTGCCGACTTTCAACTTTGGTGGCCTTTAAGGGCGATCCACTTCGGGAAGGAGGGCATCCCACCTGTCAGACCACTGATATCAGTGCCAATTCCCATTATACGTGATCTATCGTGTTGGCAGCGATAAGTTTTATTGCCAGGCTTCAAAAAAATGGCCTGGCAGGATCTGCCATTTTTGTGGAGAATAATGACCGTGTCCTTGCGGCGCCACTGATTACGGCCTTGTGCAGGAGGAAGGCCTCCTTTGTCCAGTCGATTTGACTTAGAAGCGGGTAAAACCACTGTATGCTTTTTGGCGCAAATGACCCTGTCGAGCAACTGGGTGTGTTGTATGAAACACAAATTTGATGTAATATCAATGTACTCTTCCTTTTAAATCAATGAAAGTTCATCTCTTGATTATCTGATCTTTGCTTGCTTTTTTTGAGGGTTTGGCCATAGCGGGGGCTAAACTGTATGCGGAGTTAAGGACATAGTCCTTTCTTTGGGTAATCTTCGCGAGGCTGGCATGTCAGCGCCTTTTTTAGAGGGCTAAGGTAAGCCTTTCGGCGAAGTCCTTGAAGGATTGTGCGAAATCCGCACTTTAAGCCAGGGCGAGGTTAACCCTTAACGGAATCGAAGCAGCGCTTCTCGGGAAGGCGCTTTGGGCGGCGTTTCGAATTAATTCGAAACAGCGGCATACGCCCTTTTCGAGGCCTCGTTTCAGGCGCTGATTGGCCTATAAAAGCCCGATTGGGCTGAGCAGGAAAAGATCTCCTTTTTTTTCAGAGAAATTTCTTGACTTTCCCTCTTCCTCTTCTTTCTTCATTCAGAGAACCTTGAGAACTCTTGCAGCTCTGCAATGGCGCCTAAAAGACGAGCGGGAAAAGAAGTGGCGACTTCTGCAGCGGAGGGCCCTCCTCCTCCGGTCATCGAGCGACCAATCACCGGTAAGGGACTTTCATATCTGATTAGAGACCGTGGTCTCTCTCCTTTGGAGCCGACATTTGGCGATTAGGACGATTGAATATGATCCGTCCTCATTAGGGAACTTGTTTTCTTGAACCTCCCTATTTTCCTTGCACAGGGGAATTAAGAACCGAACAGTTCTTCCTTAGGCTTCCGTACGAAGCCATTACTCGGGCCGTCTCCATGCTGTTGAGGAACAGGATATAGGTCTGTTCCTTCAGTCATGGCCACGAAGGGTGACTTTTGACCATGATGCCCTCTTGGTGACGTTAGCCCTTAGGGCTATACCACTTCCTGCTTAAGCGAAGTTGGTACTTTGGACGCCTTCTGCAAAAATGCAGTTTTATCCGCTAGATCAAGCTTCATCGAAGCTATCGCCTTGCTGGCCTTGCTCGCTGAGCGAGGCTATGCCTTAGTGAATTTTTATGTCTTCGTATCCACTTGATTGTTGAACTAATAATAGTTCATTTCTATCTTTGCAGTGCATTACGCTCCCGATCTCCTGAGCAGTCTGTTTGGGCTGACTAGTGGAGCAGATGGTAACCTCACCTGCAATTCCATGGACAGGCTTCTTTGTTCAGTGAGCGGAGCTCCCTTGTCCGGGATACACTCATCCAAGGCGGTCATCCACAGACCACGCGGAGTATCTTGACCACGGCTCCTCTTGAGGATATTGACCGTCAGACTTACAGGAAGCCCGACTTTATGTTCGGGGATGCCGCATCCGATCCCGATCGCCAGTTGTAGGCAGGCGAAGGACAATGGGTCTTTCAACTGGATGGTGAGAAGTTTTACCTTCCGTCGACTAAGCGGCACTTTCCTCTATCTTCCTTTGTGAATGTGACTCAGGCTCGGAAGATGGTGTGGGGCATAAGCCGAAGCGTCGAATCCGTTCATGTTGGGAGATTGACCTTTCAGTCCGGCTATTCGAGGGCGGGCCCTCCCCTCAGCATAATGGGGCTATACCCTGGGAAGGTATCGCGGGAACTTCCAGTGGGAGAGAACCCGGCTGTGGCGCAGACCTTTGGCACTCAATTCTGCGCAGTTGACGGGAACTATCCTGCAACTGACTTCAGGGCTCCCGGTTGGGTTCATCCTCCTAAGACATGGTGGGCGGAGTTGACCAACTACATCCTCGCTCACTTCGAGGAGGACTTAGAGGAGCTGAACCTCTATGAGGCCGTCAGGGCGACCTGCTACGGCATTGAAATGAAGGTGGCGTGCTTCTACGCCATCCTTGAGTTGTACTGCCCGGCTTCGGGGACCTTCTTCACCCCAGTTGGCGAGTTGGGCATGGCTTTGCATGAGATGTGGGAAATCTCTGCTTTGCCTTTTGGGTCTCTTCCATACGAAGAGTACTTTCCCTGTGAGGCGGAGTTGGCTATTCTGGAGAAACAGGAGCCTGCGTTGCTCGAGACTTATCGGGAGTTGATGTGCCACTTGCATATTTGCTCCAGCATCCACGGTGGTGGCAAGGGTAGCTCGAAGAGCTTAAAGAGCTGGGGAAGTTACCTGTTCCCAGACATGAAGAATGCTCCTGAAGCAGCTCATCGCGGAGTTGCTGATGGCGATATAGTTGAAAGGATGGAGATGTGTCTCCAAAGGGATATCGTCATAACAGAAGACGCTGGTCCCTATGAGAAGGGTGATATCCTTCGGAGCTTTCACCATCAGGCCCGTCGGCCTATGTCTCAGAAGGCGCTGCTGGCCGGTTTCTTAACCGTCTGGTTAAAGAAGTGTGTTGTGCCTTCTTCCTCGGGTGACATCGTCCACCCGAATGTTCTGCTACCCGCCGTTCGCTTGGCCCATGGCCACCGTCTGGGTCTTCTCCCGGCCATGGTGTGCTGTATTCAAAGAGGCCTTCGCGCATTAACGGAGGCTTTCTGCAGGCCGCCGGCGACAAGACGTGGGAAGAGTGTTATCCTTCCTTGCGATGGACCCAATCCTAGGGTGGGTCTGCCGTACACCTACTTGATGGCGTGGTTCGCCTTACACTGCCCTACTTTGATTGGAGCTGGGGAAGACCCTCCGCAGGGTGTTCGAACGGTGCTTCTCCGCCGATTCGAAGGCTGTTCTTGGATGAAAACCTACGTGGCCGAGGCCCGTAAGTTAGTGCGTCGTCATGACGCTTACAGCCTGTTCTGCTGTTTTCCTCGCATTCGGGGTGCAGGATACAACGAGGAATTTCGAGATGCGGAGTCAGGGCGGTCTCCCATGAGTCGGGGCGTTTTCGAGTGGCTGGTCAGCATCCGGCCCTCGCACTTGCTGTACAGGAGTGGGGATACCTGCTACCTGGAACCCTACGTCCCGAGTCGATTTGCCCGCCAATTCGGGTACGACCAGCTGTATGTGGGCAACCCCAATTCGGACCTGGCTTTCATGGGGAGTCTTATTGATGGGGCCCGTGCCTGGCGGTTCTTTACTGCGGATGGCACTGGGGCGTGGCTACGCACGCCGCTGCAGGATCCCGGCCTCTCGACGACCCTATGCTTTTGCCAGTGGTACGCGGCTTCCAACTCCACACCTCCTGGATTTAATGCCAATAGTACGGGTGTGAAGTTAATCTCTCAGCGACTGAGGCGGAAAGCCTCTGATAAGAGAGAAGGCAAACGGGTTCGTGTCCCCGGCTTGGAGGAGTTCATCGCTGTGGATGACAGCGAGGCTTCTGATGCGGGGAGCCCTCGCTTCGAGATGGGGGCTGGAGCTGATACTCCTGCGGCTGGCTCTGGTGTGGTGGGGACGTCTTCCCCACGACGTGCGGGAGGAGTGGAAGAAGAGGATTCTGACGTCCACTTCAAGAGAAAGCGGGCAGGTAGCGGATCTCGTAGGAAGTCATTGGCGAAGAAGCCCCTCGCCACGCTCCTACGATTGTCGTAGAGGGTTATCCCTCTACAGCGATTCCTCCTGCTGCCGCACTAGCAGCTGAACCGTCGGTCACTGAACCGACTAGTGGTGAATTCGCTCCAGGTCTGGGTAAGGTTAACCTTGTTCATATAATATGCCTTTTTGTGCGTTCCCATTGACTTATCATCAATCCTTTTTTGATTGTAGGAGCTGAGGCAGCTGGAGAACAAGGGGAACATTATGATCCCCTATTCACTTATGGGGCTGCAACCGGTTCCCCTGCTCACTCGGAAGAGTCTGGGAGTGGCGCAGCTGATGTTGGTCCTTCAGGCGTTGGGACTTCTAAAAGAAGTCCTGAGGCGTCGAGCTCTATCGGGTGGTCTACAGGATATTCGGCAAGCGAAAGCGAGCCGGTTGTTCGTGCTGATTCAGGCAAAAATTTTCCGATGGAGCCTCTGGAGACTGGTGCAGCCGACGAGATGTTCGAGGCAACATCATCCTTTGGTATTGTCGTACCCTCTTGGCTTCTTCTGTATATAGTGTCCCGACTAAGCACAGTCTTGTTACAGGTGTTCGGCCTCAAGATGCATCAGCTTCAAGGAAGCCGGTAGATCTCCCCGAAGGATCGAGGGGTGACATGAGCACTTCGGCCACGGCGGATGCTACTGTGTTGGACGCGCTGTATGGCGACCTTCCTTCTTATCAGCCTAAATCAGCTGAAAGACCAGAGGTTGAAGGGACGACAGTTCCGGAGGTATCCTCACTCCCAATCACATCAACAAGTGAGGTGCGGACTGTTTTGCCGAGTGCGGCACTGAGGGTGATTGCAAACCCTACCTCTCCAACCCTGGTGGTTGAGCCTGCTGCCCAGGAGGTGGTTACCAGTCCTACCTCCGTGGTGGCTGGCGTGCTGGTTTCGATGAGGACTCCGCCAAGATCGCCTTCGGCTAGTCCTGCTGCTATCAGTGTTCCTGCTGCTTCTTCTGCGACAGCGTCGACCAGGCTGGTGGACTTTTCCGAGGTTGCCTCCCTGCCCGAAATGGCTGAGGCCGAGAATGATTGCATAGGTGACCTGGTCGATAGCTTTTATAAAAGCTTGGAGCGAACCATCGTCCTAGTTTTGAAGGGCTCGCCTGTACCATTCTCAAAGCTGAAGGTGGTCCTCTCCCGTGATATTGAGAGTATTCGGGACTTCGAGGGGTACCATCAGGCTACTGCTTTAGAACTCCTGGTGGATGACCTTGAGAAGGCTGTAGAGGAGTGGCGCCATTTCTATTGCTCAGACCCGGCGTCCTTAGCTGACGAGCAGTTCGCTTGTCTTGTTGCCCGAAAGCACGAGGCTCGGCTTGCTGCTGAAGAGGCTGCTAAGGCCGTCTCTTCTGATTTGAAATCCTTGGAAACAAGGCAAGCGGAGGTTGGAAGTACAATTGACGCCTCCACTAGTGCTCTTCTTGGTGCTGAGGATAAGATTGCGAAGGCTGAGGAGATGATCAGGAAAGCAAATCTCCTCTTATCCAAGGCCATACCGGTGCGTCTTGAGGAAACTGCGCCGCTCGAAGAGCTCAGAGCTCAGAGTGAGGAGTTTGCGCGGCAGGAGTTGTCACAGAGGGCGACTTTGGCGGAAGTCGAAGCTCGTCTGGCCCAGGCGATGGACTTTGATGAGGCTGAGCTGAGGTCACAGGCGCTTGTCCAGGCTGCTGATGATAGGAAGACGAGGCTAAACGCCCTCGGAGAGCGGCTCAGGTCGTACAGTGTACGCTTGTAGGTCATTGTATACGTGCCTCCATGTATCCCCATCTTTTGGCATTAATGGAAATTCTTTCTTTTGTTTTGGCTTCTGTCGAATCTCCAATCTTGTTCTTGCTTGAGGACGTAGTCTTTGAGACGTGGCTATCCGTCGGTTCAGAGGTCGCAATGACATAACCGATTAAGACGTCAGCAATCTCGAGGTTAGCCCTTTGCGGGGCTGAAGGGGAGATACTTGCCTTTTGTAAATGTCAGCAAGCATCAGTGAGTCCTGTCTTTTGTAAGTGTCAACAGGCTCAAAGTTAAGACTTAGCTGTCTGCTGGTTCAGAGGTTGCAATGACATAACCGGTTGAGACGCTACTAAGCTTAATGGTAGATGAAACTTGGCTATCTGCCAGTTCAGAGGTCGCAATGACATAACTGGTTGAGAAGCCACCAAGCTTCAGAAATTGGTGATGCTCGTCTTTTGTAAATGTCAACGAGTATCGAGACCTGTCTTTTGTAGATGTCAACAGGGCTCAAGGTTGAGACTTGTCTTTTGTAAATGTCAACAAGCTCGAAATTGAGACTTGGCTGTCTGCTGGTTCAGAGGTCGCAATGACATAACCGGATGAGACGCCACCAAGCTTCAAAAATTGCAATGGAGTTTGGAAAAAGTCTCGTTTTCACGGGGAGAAACGAGGGAATCACTGTCATAGGTTTAGTGTTAACGTAACAGCAAAATGTATTTGTGGTCTTACCATTCTATGGATGAGAATTGGTAAGTGATTTTGGAGGTCTCATTCTCACGGGGAGAAACGAGGGGATTGCTGTCATAGGTTTAATGTTAACATAACAGCGAAGCATATGTGGCCTTACCATCCTATGGATGAGAATTGGTAAGTGATTTTGGAGAGGGAATCAAATGGGAACTGGTCCCTTAGGATTTTTAGCAAATCCCCAGCTGTCAACGGGTTTGATATGCCTTTACCGACTACCGTTTGAGTCAGGCTAGCCATGCTATTCCCCTCAGCATGATGAGTTGTTGAGGACTTATGTTGGGCTTAAAGGCCAACATTTTCCTCTATCCTTAATCGTTAAGGATATTGGATTATCGGGTTAATGTCTGCATAACCCTAACTCTCCTTTAGGATAACTGGTGCACGGCCAGGTTCCTGTTGGTTTATGGCTGTATGATCTCACTCGGAGGAAGAGAAAGGCTCTCTTTGTGTGTACTTCGCACACGAGGGTCTTGATCAGAGGTGTAATGTTAACTTGATCATGAGAAGGATCCTTGATTAAGGATAATACTTCTTTAAGAACTTGCCATTGATCGGCATCATGAGTAGGTCGCCCTCTGCAGTCGTGAGGCGGTATGCTCCATTTGAATAGACTGTTTCTATTACAAACGGTCCTTCCCATTTAGGCTGAAATTTGCCTTTGGTCTTGTGCGTCATAATCATCGGTCGTCTGACGGCTAAGACCAGGTCTCCCTTCTGGAAGACTCTCTATTTGACCTTCTTATTGAAGGCTTTTGAGATTTGAGCTTGATATAGCTCAATATGCTGCTGAGCTTGGAGCCGCTTCTCGTCCAGGGCTTCGAGCTCTTGAAGGCGCAATCGATCATTGACTTCTAATGTGCACTTGGTGGTCAGGGCCACTCGTAATGACGGCATCTGGATTTCCAACGGGATGACTGCTTCGCACCCATATACCAGAGAAAAAGGCGTATTGCCTGTCGGTGTCCGAACCGTGGTTCGGTAGGCCCAAAGACATTCACCGAGCTTTTCATCCCAATCTCGCTTATTCGAGGAGACGAATTTCTTGAGCAACTTGATGATTGTTTTGTTGAATGCTTCCGCCAAGCCATTGGCAGCAGGATTATAGGCAGTTGAAGCCACATTCTGAATTCGGTATTTATCGCAGAACCGATAGAATACTTGGCTTATGAATTGGGTACCGTTGTCGTGGATGATCCGCCTAGGGACACCAAATCGATGGATGACGTGGTGCTTGATAAAGTGAACCACATTGGAGGTTTTGACTTCAACCAGTGGTATAGCCTCCGCCCATTTTGAAAAGTAGTCGGTTATTTCTAGGATAAACCGGTGACCTTTTGTCGAAGAAGGGCTGATTGGCCCTACGACGTCTATTCCCCATGCTTCAAATGGCCATGAAGCAGCAGTCGGGTGGAGCAACTCCGAGGGCTGGTGTATGAAGTCTGCATGAATCTGACATGCTTTACACCTTCGTGCATATTGGATGGCGTCGGCTATCATAGTTGGCCAATAGTATCCCAGCCTATGCAACCTGTCTTTAAGCTTTGGACCTGGCTGATGAGCTCCGCAAGTGCCATCGTGCGCCTCTTGAAGCGCTTCCTGTGCCTCCGAACGAGAAAGGCAACGGAGGAGAACACCGTCATATGAGCGACGGTAAAGTGTCTTCAGAATTGGATCGTAATAGAACCGGAGAGACCTTCGCCTGATGGACGCCGCTTCCTTGGGATCGTCTGGAAGCAGACCGTGCAAAGCATAGTCGATGAGAGGAAAGCGCCAGTCTCTTGGTTCAAGATTTGTGGAGACATTATAGGCTTCTCGAGTTCTTAGCATGTGCTTGAAGCATACAAGGTGTCGAGTTGCGACTGTGAGGTGATACTCGGTGTCGGCTGGCAAGGCTAGCGTTGTTGCTAACGCAGCAAGGGCGTCCGCCTTAGTATTTTGAGATCGGGACACATGCCCGATGTAGAAACCTTCAAATAGGTTAGCCAATTCGATGGCTGTATGGTAATAAGGCACTAAGTCCTCATGGCGGACTTCGTATTCGCCTTTAACCTGATTGATGATCAGTTTTGAATCGCCATAAGCTTTGAGGTAGCGTACCCCCATTCCATGGGCGAGCTGAAGACCAATGAGCAGAGCATTATATTCTGCTACATTGTTGGAGCACGATTCTGTCAGAGAAAATGCTCTGGGCAGGACATGATTCTGTGGGGAGATAAACACAACCCCCACTCCGGCAATAATCTTGCCTTTAGGGCCCATTCGCGATGCTCCATCAAAGAACATCTGCCATACTTCCTCTTCTGAGGTTGCATTAGACTCGAAGACCTCATCAAGGATGTCTTCGTGAAGTTTTGAATGCTCCGGAACTGGATGAGCAGCCAAGAACTCTGCAAGGGTCTGGCCTTTAACCGCCTTCTGAGGCGTGAAGATCATGTCGTATTGAGACAATAAAAGTGCCCACTTAGCCAATCTTGAATTCAATGATCCTGGCTTCGTCATAAGAAGACGCAATGGGTTTACTCTGGAGATGACATGTATGGTCTGGCCGACCAAATAATGTCGTGTCTTCTGGACAGCGAAGACGAGAGCTAAACACTCTTTCTCGATAGGGTTGTAGCGAGATTCCGCTCCTATGAGAGATCTGCTCAGATAATAAATGGCCTGCTCGTGGCCATTGTCGTCCTTTTGAGCGAGGAGGGCACCGAGGGAGTAGTTCATAGCCTTTACATAAAGCAGGAATGGCTTCCCTGATGTAGGGGCCACTAAGACTGGAGGCTTTGTGAGGTACCTCTTGATGTCTTCATAAGCTTCCTGACAAGCTTGATCCCATACGAAGGAAGTACCCTTTTTCATGAGCCGGGTGAACGGCTGACAGCGGCCTGAGAGATTTGCGATGAATCTTCTGATATAAGCCAGCCTGCCTTGCAAGCCTCTGAGCTCTTTGAGATTCCTTGGTGGAGGCATGCTCTGAATAGCTTTAACCTTGTCTGGGTCAAGATGAATTCCTTTTGATGTGACAATAAACCCAAGGAATTTGCCGCTTGACACTCTCAAGAAGGATTTTGTCGGGTTCATTTTCAGTTGATGAGCCCGCATTATGTCGAACATCGTTCTCAGGTCGCGAAGATGTTCATTCTTATTGCGGCTTTTGACGGCTTTCGTCAACATAACACTCCACCGTTTTTCGGAGATGATCGCGAAAGATCATACTCATTTCCCGCTGATAGGTTGCTCCGACGTTCTTCAGTCCGAAGGGCATTACAGTGTAGCAGTATACCCCCAATGGTGTTCGGAACGAAGTATGCTTCTCATCGTTGGGATACATCTTAATCTGGTTGTACCCTAAAAAGCCGTCCATGAAAGACATCCTTTCGAACCCGCATGTGTTGTCAATCATGACATCGGTGATGGGCAGCGGAAATTCATCCTTGGGACAGGCCGTATTGAGGTCACGGTAGTTGATGCAGATCCGTATTTTCCCGTTCTTCTTGAGGACGGGGACTATATTAGCCACCCAATCTGGATGTTGTTCCTCCCGGATGAAGCCACACGCAATGAGCTTGTGAACTTCGGCTTCAATAGCTTCCATGATGTTCGGGCGAAACCGACGTTGTTGCTGCTTGACTGGCTTGACGTCAGGCTTGATGTTTAGACGGTGCATAGCGACCTGTGGATCAAGTCCGGGCATTGCTTCGTAGCTCCATGCGAAGACGTCTATATACTCTCTTACGAGTATTATCAATTCTTCCTTTTCTGTAAGTGATAGGCTTTCACTTATAAAGATGGGCTTAGGGTGGTCTTGGCTACCCAAGTTGACCTGCATCACCTTATCTTCAGTAGGTGGCTCGCGCAGTTCAAATCGTTTTTTCCATTGAAGGTCTAATTGCTGGGCCCATGGTTCCTCATCAGTGGCTTCTGCGGGCTCCAATTGACTGCTTGAGGTCATATTAACAGTGAGGTCCTTGAACATTCCTCCTATGCTGATATCGGAGTCCCACTCGGAGGAAGAAGCCGAATGTGATGGAATTGGTCCATCGTCCTTGACTTGAATGGTTGCTGACAATGTGGGTGTAACATACCCCAACCCCCTGCGTGTACTATCATGGTAATTTGCAGGCTTCCCTTTAGGCACAAAGTTCCGCATCAAACCGCGCCTTCCTTTTCCGAAATTCAGGCCTGCTCCATGCTTCAAGTCGTACCCCATTTTCTTCATAATACGGCGCGCTGGCCGCGCGTAATGAAAGAATTGTGGAGTGTCTGAATCTGAGCTTGAATCTGCGATTGTGGATCCCCGTGGCCGGGTTCTACCGAAGATTATCGGCGGCTGACCTTGTTTGGACGGAGGGATCACCAGTGTGGCCCCTTCTATAGCTTCCATAGATGTGTTGGCCACACTTGGCTTATGTACGGGCACATGCAGAGAGCCATCCGTAATGGATTTAATCGACCCAATACTCGCAGGATAATCAAAGGAAATATTATCATTAATTACCCATTCTCCTTCATCCTCTGAAGGAGTATTACATAGGGGATTATTGAGACATGCTATAATTGGTTCACCAATCAGAATGGCTGGCATGCCTGTTTCGGATTCTGAATCCGCCTCGTTGCCACTTTCATAATCGTCTGACAATGATTCTTTAAGTGCCCCACCGGCCTCTTGATATAGGAGAGCGTCAGTGAAGTAGTTTTCCACTCCTTTGAAGGGTTGCTTTTCAGCGAAGAAAGTTCGTACTGTCGCGTCATCTTCAACATATTTGAAGCATTGATGGAGGGTGGAAGGGACGATCCAGTTGGCATGGATCCATGACCGTCCCAGCAGCAGGTTATATGAAGTGTCAGCATCAATGACATAGCACGTCACTTCTGACTTCAGGCTCCCGATTCTGCGACGGAGTCGGATTTTCCCCAGTGGATGACTGCTCCCGGCGTTGAAACCGTATATTGTAGTAGTGGTTGCGGACAATCTGTACAATGGTATGCTGAGGAAGTAGAGAAGCCTTTTGGAGATGATGCTGAGTGCAGACCCTGGATCGACTTGTACCCGCTCAATGCATGTTGAACCGATATATCCGGTGTAATATAGAGGTCGATCATGCTTGTTGTCTTTGAGAAGCATATCTTCCGCCGTGAAGGTAATAGCGGGCACCTTTGATTGTGCATGATGACATTCTGGGCAGGGAGACTGGGCGTCATCATTAGGGATCTCAGGCATGCATGTCAGAAAGGATTCTGAATTGGCTAGCGCATCCCTGAGTGCTTCTCTTGTTTCTTTCGAGAGGCGAAGGAGCTCGTGTATAGTGATACGAGCTGGGATATTGGCCAGCTGAGCCAATATGTCAAAGCGAAAGGGTGTATCAAACCCTTGGCCTGGGGGTTTCTTCAACACGTGATCGAATCGTACCTCCTTAGGCTTCTCTTTTCCCTTGGTTGGGATTGGAGTGGATGCTGGTATTTGTACTGACGTCGTTCGCTGTTGTATCTCGTCAGTAGACTTTTCATACTGCCTCAAGTATGATTTTCCGGATCGGGTCCCCGTCCGTTGAGGCGCATCGGCTTTCGCTGTGCAAGCATGCTTTTCTCCTTCGGAATCACTAAGGGAAGCAGACGTAAGATTGCCGTCGTCTGGCAGGATGGAGATGACATTGCAAGACTTGCCCTTTGAGTTGGGCTGCTTTGGATCCCGCTGTACGTCTTGGACGAGGTCCGGATGTATCCACATGACTTCTCCTGTCTCCAATGTTAAGGGAACAAGACCCTTATTGTTTTGAGCTGTAGCTGGAAGATGCTTGACTTCCAACCGTGGCGCAGGGACGGAATAAGTCCCGTCAGGAACTGTGACCTTTGGAGCTTTGCCGAACTCAAGAGTCACCATATTGGCAGTGACTTTCTTTTGCTCCGTCTTCAACGTCAGAACTCCGGCGTCGACCAAGGCTTGAATTCTATCCTTGAGAACATAGCACTTGTCAGTAGGATGGTGGACCATCCTGTGGTAGAGGCAGTATTTAGGGTCGTTTGTGCGCCCTATCTCATTGGGACGCCGCGCATCCGGCAGCTTCATTTTGTTCCCTTTGTGGAGCAGATGGAATATGGCGACCACCTGATCGTCTTTGAACGAGTACTGCTTCGGAGGGAACTTGGGCTCCTGATTGTTGAAGCCGCTCTTCTTGGCCTTCGACTGCACATCTCCGGATAACTCCACAGACATAGTCTCTTTACCTTTAGCTTGAGAAGGTTGCGGTAGGTCGCCACGCCCTTTGTTGTTCATCCCCCACTTGCCTCTAGGGGCGGATGGTTCGAACTTTTTAGCCGATTTCTCGGCTATCTCAGCTTGTTCGACCAATTCTTTCCAAGTGTGGGCTTTAACAGCCCCCATGCGAATTTCCACTTGATCTAGGAAGTTGTGTCTGCATGTCTGCAAAAGTATGGGTAATGGCATCCCTGCTGGGCACATCAAGGATAAGTTTCTGAACCGTTCAATGTAGTCACGGACAGATTCGCCCTTCCTCTGCACAGTGGAGAGGAGTTTGTCCATGGTCACTTCGGTATCGTCCTCATAGAAACGAGAGAGGAATCGAGTTTCCAGGTCGATCCAGGAGTTGATAGAACCCGGGGGAAGACTTCGGAACCAGTCAAATGCCACCCCCTTTAAGGTGCCAATGAATAGCCTAGCCATGATGGCGTCATTGCTTATAACATTACCAGTCTGAGACCGGAAATAGTAGATGTGCTGATTTGGCGAGCTCTTTCCATCATAGGTATGCAGCGTTGGCGGTTTGAACTTCGGTGGATATGGCACCGAATCCCACTCCAGCGGATAAGGACGGACTGCCCCTACCTTCTTTAATTCATCCCTTTGAGCTAGGGATGCGATTTGAGCTTGGAAGCCCTTAAGGACTTCGGCGTCTAAGGAAGAACCCTCCTTGGATTTCTCCGGCTTTGGTTGCTCATTGCTGAAGTGTTCCTCCTCATCGTGAGCTTGAGTGTCTTCTCTCTCTCTCTCTCTCTCTCTCTCTCTCTCTCTTAGGGTCTGTTTGGTTGTCGTAACTGGCCGTAATTCGTAGTTGTAATTGGTAAAGTCTTTTACAATTGTAAATGAGTTACATGTATGTAAATTTTACGGTGTTTGGTTGGTAATATAAAATTGTAAAGTGGGAAAGTGTATTGTACTTTACGGTGTTTGGTTGTCGTAATGTATAAGTCGTAAGTGAAAAAGTTGACCACAAAATTAACTATTTGGTGATTTTAAAAATTTAATACTACAAATAAATATTAAAAAAATTAAATATTAAAAAATTTTAATATTAATATAAAAAAATATTACAAATTTGTATGACCACAAAATTAACTGTAACTGGGCTGTAAGTGAGTGGTAACTGGGTTACAAGTGAGTGTTAGTTGAGTTATGTAAGTCTTTTACGAATTACAGTTCAAACAAACGTCATAGTTGTAACTGGGTAGTAAGTCATTTACGAATTACGGAGTTTTACGCTAAACAAACGGCCCCTAAATCCAAAGCACCGATCCAGACAAAAAAAAAAGGAATAATAAATCAAAAACAATTAAAAAATGACCAAAATTTATCTAAAAAACCCTAACACGAAAATCGACGCGGCAAGCAGCAGCGATATCCACTAACCCCACCATGTTAAAACACGATAATCAAACCATATGGACAACAATAAGGAATAAATCCAGATTTTTCTTCCCCAAACAAGCTGCGCTTACTTCTCTTTCCCTTCACAATCTCTCCTCATGACTCGTTAGCATACATACCTTTTCTCAATATATTAATAAATAAAAACTTTAATTTGACATTATATATGATTCAAAAAAAAAAAAATGTTCGCGCAGATACACCCACGAAAAAATGAGTCGATTATCAAAACCGATTGAAGCGAGGTTCTCTTGTGACTCCTTCACGAACTTTATCTGTCCGTTCGTCCATCTTCGTCCGCGCGAGAGATAAAGAGAGATCACGCTTCTACCCATAGCCTCCTACTCCTCTCTTCCTCTAGCCGCCTCCTCCTCTTCCTCTTTCACCGTAGTCGTCGCTGTGCTCGGTTTTGCACTGCTAAGGTATATTAGTTATATTTATATTTTATTTATCAAAACTGACCGAAAGGAGGTTTTCTCCCGTGACTCATATAGAAACTTTGTCCGTCTGTCTATCTGTCCGTTTTCATCTGCGAGAGAGAGCAGCGTCACCCCCTCCTCCTTCTTCCTCTCTCAGCTCCCCCTTCTCCTTCCCCCTCTCTCCCCTTCTCCTTCTTTGACCGATCTGTCATTTTTCTATCAACAATAGTAGTATACTAGCACACACTAGCGTGCCACCGGTAGTAGAAACTGACGAGGAAGGCGACGGAGGCGACATAAGGGTGTTAGGAATTTGACGAGGAGGAAGGGGAGGGAGGAGGGGGGAGAGGGAGGGGTGAACTCTCTCTCCCTCCCTCCCTCCCTCTCTCTCTCTCTCTCTCTCTCTCTCGGGGGAAGAAGAGGAAGAAGAAGATAGATGGATTGACAACTTCTCTTAAGGAGTCACAGAAGAAAGCCTCCTCGCTTCGCTCGTCGGTTTTTCTTATCAAAACCGATCGAAGGGAGGTTCGAAGGGAGGTTTTCTCCCGCGATTCATTTAGAAACTTCGTCCGTCTGTTACTTCGTCTTCATCTGCGAGAGAAAGAGCAGTATCGACCTCCTCCTCCTCCTTCATCTCTCAGCTCCCATTCATTCTTCCTCCTTTCTCTCTTCCCTCTTCATCCTCCTGATCGATTGGTTTCCCAACGACAACGACATGTTTATCAAACCGACCGAAGAGAGATTTTTCTCCCCTGATTCCTATAGAAATTTTGTCCGTTCAACTGTCAGTCTTCATCCGCGAGAGAGACCCCTCATCCTTCTTCCTCTCTCACCTCCCCCCTCCCCTCTTTTTTCGCCACTCCACGGTCGCCGATCGATCGATTTCTTATTGCTATCAATGGTATACTAGTATTATTATACATTGACCCGACCCGACCCAACACAATCCCCGCCTGCACCCTGCGCCTGCATCAGCACTCTGAGATTTTTCCCACAGTTCTAGGGCCATTGTCCCCCTTCTTTCTGCGCACCAAAACTCCCTTTGCTGAAATATCCAAAACTTATCTCTCTCTCCTCTTCTCTTTGAAATCGATCCATGACTCTCTCTCCGAGCTTCCAACTTCACCCTTCAGCTCTCTTCGACTCTCTTCACTCATTCTCTCGCCTCCAGTTACGTCCCCGCCTTCATCTTCTCCGTTACAAATCCACCAAAGCCCTAAATTCCCACACAAACGCCATCTCCAACCAAAACTCAGATGTCAAAATCCCACCTTCAGTCCAACGCAGCAAAAATTGGATCCAGAATTGGCCCCAAACTCCCCCAAACCCTTCCACAAGTCCCCGAAGTCCGTTGTAGATTACCGGAACTCAACCACCAGTGACGATGAGGAGGTGGTAGGCACTAGCAGAAGCACCGGGAGCAGCACAATGGAGAGGATTGTCGAGAAGTTGAAGAAATTTGGGTACATTGATGACTCTGAAGGGAGAAAGGAGAGATCTTTGCCTGAAAAGGGCTCGGTGGAGGACATTTTCTATGCTGAGGATGGGGTTCTGCCTGATTCGAGAGGGGGTCTGACTGTGGACTTGAATGAGGAGGTTCGGTTCCCGTGGGAGAAGCCGAGTTTGGAGGTGAAGGAAGGAGGGGAGAGGAGGAAGAGGAGCAAGACCTCAGTGGCGGAGCTGACCCTTCCGGAAGGGGAGCTCAGGAGGCTGAGGCATTTGGCGATACGGACAAAGTCGAAGATGAAGATTAAGGGGGCCGGAGTGACCAAGGAGATTGTGGACTTGATACATGAGAGGTGGAGGACTGAGGAGGTGGTGAGGCTCAAATGCGAGGGACCATCAGCACTTAACATGAAGAGGATGCATGAGATATTGGAGGTTTGGTAGCTCCTGACTTCTTCTTCCTTATATTTGGATATATCAGAGCCATTAGAAAAGTTATGTATGATTGATAATCTTTGTCCAAAATAGCAATAAGGTACCAGTTAGGGGCTATCTAGAATCATAATTGCACTGGAGATCACCATTCACTACTTGTTTTGACTATTTGATATCTTTTGCATAATCTAACGTGAAGGTTTAAGAAGATTGACACCTTCTGTTTCACCTTTGTCTTTTTTTTGGGCTAAAAATGTTGTTCGGATTAGTTAAAATGAATGAGTTTGACACATTGTTAAATCCGAACTATGAGAAATGGTTAACTTTTGAGAGATTATGGTGCTTGAATTTCCAACTCTTCAGAGTCCTTAACTCATTATCTTCAAAAAAGTTCTGTCAAAACTAATTGAGAGGGAGGGAAGAAGGGAGGTGGTATTTCAATTTACATATCTTTTCTGCACGTAATATCAATTCAACTGATTAAGGAAAGGCTTTTAGAAAATAATCAAAATATCCATCATATGAAGTTCTTCTTACACTTTGCATATCTTCGTTGCAAATAACTTCAGCTCTCTCTCTCTCTCTCTCTCTCTCTCTCTCTCTCACACACACACACACACACACACACACACACACACACACACACACACACACACACACACACACTGCTTTTAATAGAGTTCAGTCATAACTGATTAACGAGAGCCGTGGCTTTTAGAAAACATCCATAATTGAAGTTCTTCTTTGCACATTGCATCATTGTTGCGACTAATTTTAATTTGATCTTCCCTCATATCTCGCTCACATGCGTGCGCGCGCGCGCAGAGAGAGAGAGAGAGAGAGAGAGAGAGAGAGAGAGAGAGAGAGAGAGAGAGAGAGAGAGAGATGCAATGAGAGAGATTAATGCAGGGGAGATACATAAGGCATTAGCTATTCTTCGGAGCTCAGTTGTTGTTCTGAAATCTAGATGGAATAGTTAGTTATTCCTTTGTTTTTTTTCCTGGAGGATTGGTTATTGTTCTGGAACCGAGTTGGCCTATGGTGCGATATTGCTGTAGTTCCTGAGGTGACCTTCGTTTTGTAGGTTTTGCGAACAGAACCAGTAGATACTATCCTTTGCGAGTTTTACATTAGGAGCTTTTGATACTGTGAGAATATTTTATTTTATTTTTTGCGATGAACCTTTCATGCTTTCTTCTATGCTCAGTTGACTGCTTATCAATTTTCTGAAGATTACGCGTACCTGGATTACTCAGTTATTTATTCCTGAAGCTGCAAAACCTAGAGCCCAATATTTAACTACTAGGTAGCTGATATTTCAGTACTTCCATCGGTTTAGTTTTTGTGAATTTTCCATGCTTGTATGTCATCTGAATTCCTTCAACTTGCTTTGAATAGTCACAGACAGCATGCTGATATCAGTTTATCTCATTAATTAGAGAAAAACAGGAGGGCTGGTGATATGGAGGTCAGGGAGTTCTATTTCTTTGTATCGGGGCGTAAGCTATGAGACTCCCCAACCAGTGAAGAAACCATATCACAGTATTCAGACAAATGAAGTTGGCTCCTTTAGCAATGTGAGATATGGCGCTCCAGGAGTTTCTACAGAAACGAGCCAAGATACTATGGAATATCCTCGCGAAGGTCTTCCAGCTCCTGTTGAAAAGAGACAACATACAGAATCATCTTCTGAAGTCAAATATGAAAGTGAAATGGACAGTTTATTAGAAAGCTTAGGGCCAAGATATACAGATTGGCCCGGACCTGATCCATTGCCTGTAGATGCTGATATGCTTCCAGGAGTTGTTCCTGGTTACAAACCTCCTTTTAGAATTCTTCCCTATGGTGTAAGACCTTCTCTTGGGTTCAAGGAAGGTACTGCATTACGGAGGCTTGCCAGGGTATTGCCTCCTCATTTTGCTCTTGGTAAGCAAATATTTATTTCTATCTCCCTTTATATTATTGTATTTTTATATGCCTATTTTTTCTTAGGCTCCTTTTCTCCCCCATATAGGAAGAAGTAGGCAACATCAAGGCTTAGCTGCAGCGATGCTGAAGCTGTGGGAAAGAAGCTCTATTGCGAAGATTGCTTTGAAGCGTGGAGTACAGCTTACTACTAGCGAAAGAATGGCTGAAGATATCAAGGTAGCATGTACTAATGATTCACACTCAACATATTCAAATTTACTGTAATTATTATACAGCATATGTAGAGGCCAACATGTCAAATCTCAAGAATGTATTCTTAACTTGGATATACCTAGTGATACCCGACTGGCAAAACTTTAAATTTCTGTAACCTTTGTAATGATGCATAAAAGCAATTTATTTATGATAACTATTTGTCTTATATATGTTTTCTCATTGGTTTACTTTAGATAATTGGGGACGCAGACTCAGGACATTGATATGGCGTGCCACAAACATGGGACACGATAAACCTTTAAAAAGTTGGATATGAGGGCACAATGACATGATCATACACATTGTGTTTGTATATAACTATAGGTGATACAAATAAAAAACTTAGTGATAGTGACGTGTTTAAGTACAAAGCACAAAGCACAAAAAAAAAAAAAACTTGTGATTTAAATCCATAGTTGCTAATCAAGTAACTAAATTGAACAAAAGAAAGTGAAGTCCAATGACTCCTATCTCATACCTGACTTAGCATACGTACATGATTTCCCTCGCATCTTTGAAAGGTCTTTACGTTACATATAGTATCGTGCTTATGTCAAGGGGTTGCTTTTTATATATGCTTAAGTCTCCGTTGCCTCACAGGTCTGGCACACAATCTGTAGAATTTTTTACTACCTGGTTTGAATACGGGTGTTTGATTTTTTTTTTTTTTTTTAAGTGCCATGGCATGTCCAATATGTGTGGGGCAAGTGTCATCGAAATGCATGTGTCCAAATATCTCAGACACAGGCAAAACAATCACTTTGAAGTTTACATGCTTCCTACAATACAATGCTCTACATCTCCTTAGAATTTGTTCTTCATATGCGCGTATCTCAATCAGCAAAGTGAGAGATGTGTTGTTTGTCTCTCTTTTCGAACATCTCACCTTTAGTATACTCCTAGATAAAGATATCTTTGATGAGATTTGTTATACCTTTCATGATTTTCTATAATTATCTTCAGAGGGTTGGTGTGCTGGATGTCACCCCTTACCCCCACCCCGCCACCCCCCCAAAAAAAAAAAAAAAGAAAAGGAAAAGAAAAGGAAATAAAAGAAAAGAAAAGAAAAAGAAAAGAAATAAAGAGGAAAAGAAGTAAAACTTTTATATTAGCACTCTTCAATTTGCATATTATAACTTCTTATATGCACTCTACACTTGGCATTTATAAATATGCACTTGAAATCTGCAACTTTGTACATATTTCTTTGAAATATGATGCCATATGATGCATCTATAACTAAAATTTACACCGTTCACACACATACCTCCCTGAACGTGCCTTTTCACGTGTACGTGTTTGTCCAAGTAATACTATAATTATGTAATTGACAGAAGTACCCTTTCAAATGCGCCTTTTGCATTTTCAACCCTAGAAAATTGGATGCCTCACTGTTAAAACTCTGCTGGATGTGCACACGAATTGCCTTAAATGTAGTAAAGATAACTGACAAATGAAAAAAACTTATGCTTGTGGCTGCTAATTAAGATATTTATATTGACCTCAACTAATTGATTTATTCTACATTCAATTTGGCTTTAGGAGGTGAAGTCATCTTTCAACTGGAACCCTTTCAACCTTCTCATTAATTAGCATTTAAAATTTGTCCATTGAGTTTTCAGTCATTAGTGAAGTTACAATGTGGACAGCTGGGACTTAGTTTCATGGTCTGGGAATTGAAGCTATTAAATATTATAAAATTATTGCCATTTCCAGTCTTGCAAAGCTTTAGCTCTCTTTATCCAAGTTTTCCATTTGAGATGTGTAATTCCAGAAATTGTCTTAACTTTTCTAACATACTCTGTTCCCTATTTTGTCTATTGGCATAAGGAAAATGTTGCTTTCGGAGATCCCTTGGGGTTTGAAAAAAGATATCTTTTTAGTACCTCCATATGTCCTCTCTCGATTTTGTAGTTGCTCCATGGCGCTCTTTGAGGACTTTATCTTTATGTATACTATGCTAAATTTCCCTCAAGCTTGTGAATTCAACTCAATCTAGGAGTTTTTTTGAGTTCTTACTCTAGTCCACGCAGAGTCCAAATCTTTATGATATTCCCAATTCCTTCTTTTCTGCAACTTACCTTCCCCCTTTTGCCTTTCAGTCAATGAATATTGGAAGGATTATTCACTATTGTCTAGGTGGAATTGGCAAATCATATTGACTCTTTTGATCATTCCTATCCCATATTGGGCATGATATGAGGCATACATTAGACGTATGTCTGGCATGGCAAATGTGTCGAAATGAGGAAAGAAACGAAAGGGGCTTGACATGCCCCCTTGGCATTCATACATAGGATGAACTTAATACGGTGTCAGTTTAGTTGAATTCTGTAAGGTCGGGTTGACAGACTTCCTATTGTTTAGGTTCTGTCTTTGATATATCACGGACCTTTTGGGTTTCTCTTCGTGTATAAATGATCTGACGTTAGATTAATATTTGGTTAAGATAGACAACAATCAAAATCTAGGAAGTTAAGCAAAATGTTACTGTTTTTCGCTGCTTCCTCCTTGGTTGCATAATCTTAATCTGCATGAGTGGTGCTGCCTGCTTCTCAACCTTTAAGGTTTTCTTGTTAGGCCTTCTATTGTGCATAATTGCACTAGTAAGGAACTTCCTGAAAAGTCGGTGGTTGATGTCAGGTTGGAAGGCTGTGAAAACTTGTTCAATTCTTTTATGGAGCTTTCTTGACTTCGAGTTGGCTCTCATGAATAAGCCCCATTTGATAGAAAAAGGCTTCATGGTGATAGTTACTCCTTTACATAAGGGGAACATGTGATCAGGTCCTTATTTGAAACTTGATTCTATTATGTCCCTTCACAGAAAGAAGTTCATAATAAAATATAATTTGCTAGAAAAGTTCCTTTTTTAAACTCTTATACTGGAAAAAGCAGAATATCTAACTTGAAATAAGATATTTCTATGTGTTAAGTGTTCTATTTTCCCAATGAGGAGGTTTGATACAAACTTTTTTGACCAAACTGATCTCTAACAAAAAGCTTTTATCTGGAGGGGGTTAAAGGAATTCCAGATCAAATGGAGAGACAGTAGTCCCGCTACACGTTTTCCAATATACACATGCACTCATATTGTGCTTCTTCAGTCTTAAATTGCTCTCCTTGTTTTTAATTTTCTTCTTTTGTTCCGCTCCGTCGCAGGTACATAATCTTCATCTGTGCTTCCTAGATTATTATCCTTAGAAATGAGAAATACGAAGGGTGTTTCTTTACACAAATTTGAGGAACAAACATTTTATTTCATTCTCTGGAAACAAACTTCTATCTTTTTTTCAAGATTAGAAGGTAACATGGTTTTGAAAGTGAAACATGGCTTCAGTCATTGATCCCACATTTTTGGGGTTAAATTAAGCTAACTAGTGGATAAGCATTCACTTAAGATGTAGAGAATAGAAATCATAATTGATTTTCATAAGAGAAGGTACAATGTATATATAGAAGACAAGGTGGGTATATAGGTAACAACCCAATAACCCAATAACCCAATACTAATAAACCAACTTAACACTCCCCAATCTAACATGCCCAACTTGTTACATAGATTAGAAAACACCAGAGGTTAGACAGCTTTGGTAAGGAGATCAGCTAACTGCTTTGAAGACAGTGTGAACTGGAACGTAACCACCTTCTTTGTCCAAGCATCTCTGACAAAATGACAGTCGATCTCAATGTGTTTGGGCTTTTCATAGAATATAAGATTCTGGGTAATATAGATAGCAGACTGATTATCACAATGTATAGGCACCGCCGCCGAATCCCGCGACTGCTACCTCCATCTGTACTCTGCCAAGAAGCCCGATAAGGTCGACCCCAATGAGACCCACCTCTCCAAATGGACCACTTGCTCTCTCTCGTCCGAACCCTTGGCTAACCCCATCGTCATCGATAAACTGGGCAATCTGTTTAACAAAGAATCCCTCGTGCAAGCTCTGATACCATGTAGAGAAATAGAAACCCTAAAAAAGAATTGATTGATTTTCATAAGAGAAGGTACAATGTACATATAGAAGACAATGGGGGTATACGGGTAACGATCCAATAACCTAATAACTCAATACTAATAACCCAACTTAACATAAGACAAAGTCAATCCGGTTTTTTGCGAACTCATTTTAACCAAACATTAATAACACAACCATGAAGTATGTTCTTGACCAGAAAAAAGATTGTATTAGTACTTGCAGTTAATTAATTAGGATTATTCATAAAAAGTCTTATAAAGCAATGAGTATAACAGTTACTTTTGCACCCTGTAAATTGAAAGATCATATCATAATCACTTGAGTTATCAACTTCAAAAAGATTATCACAGCAGGCTTTATCAAAATTATAGCAAATTAAAAAACTATCCATCAAGGTTGGGTTTAATTAATAATATTTACTCTGGTGGAAGACGGTTGCACTGAGCTATGAAATGTATTCGCGCCAACTCAACTTTCCTGTTTACCAATTTTCTTTGCGTAAACCACGGAATTGTTTAATAGTAATTTTTTTTAAACTAGAATTTGTTATATTAATATAGTTGATAACCTGACTGACTGGTGAAGTACTTCTTTCTGTGTATTCTGACCTCTTCTGGATGTTCAGCAGCATTCTTCTTTCATATACAATTTGTGCTCTAAAATATAATTTATTGCAATTCAGTTCCTAAAAGCTATATCTGGGATATACTGTGTTTTCCTGCTAGACTCAATTTACATTGAAGTCCCTTAGTACACTCAAGTTATACTTCCTTTCTTTTGGTATCTCCTCCCTTAATTTCCTTGCTAATATAGATTCTTATGCCACAGTATATGGAGTTTTTTTTCAGAAACATCTGGTTCAATTCCCAGTAGAATTATAGTACCAGAATATATATACCAACTGTCTTGTGGTTGATTGCAGAAATTAACAGGGGGTACCCTTCTCTCTAGGAACAAGGACTATCTTGTATTCTACAGAGGGAAGAATTTCTTGTCCCCAGAAGTAACAGAAGCATTACTCGAGAGAGAAAGACTGGCAAAGACCCTCCAAGATGAAGAGGAACTAGCAAGATTGAGAGCCTCTTCTTTATTTGCTTCAAATGTTGAAAATGTTGAAGGGTCAGGCACTACTGGTACCCTTGGAGAAACTCTGGAAGCTGATGCCAGATGGGGTAATGAGCTAGATGAAGATCATGTGAACAAGACGATGAGAGCTGCAGAAGCAGCAAGACATGCTGACCTTGTGAGAAAGCTTGAAAGGAAGCTTTATCTTGTAAGTATCTCAACCATGGGATATCTCTGGGCATTAAAGCTAACACACTGCTTACGACATACATCAATCATGTGTTCTGGATTCATTTTGTATAGAAGAAACTTTTCTTTAACAAGCCTACGTAATTTAAAATCCTCGGACAATCACAATGATTTTATGCCAAACGTTTTTTTTTCTGCCTTTTTGTAACTTGTACGAATGTGAAGGCTCTTTAGCTTTATCTCCAAATTGATATACTCCTTTTCGTGTACAATATATTGGCTGGTATAATGCTGCAAAAAGGTGATTTTTTCTGTTTATTGCCTTTGATAACATCATTTTGCTTAAGTTAACTATTTGATGCATTTTCTTTTGTTTTTTTTTTTCAAGGTTAGTTCTTTGATTCATTTTATCTAATACATTATCGGTTTAAGATATTTAGAAATGTGTAATTACTCTGCCAGCATTTGTTATCTTCAGTTTTTTCACATGAGATATGCATGTAGAATCTCGCTAGTCTTCTTGCCCGTGCAACAGGTACCAAAAAAAAAAAAAAAAAAAACAGCTTAAACAGCAGAAGCATTATGCAAGTCAGTAGGGCTAAACTTAACTTTCTCTTTTCTTTCTTTTCCCCCCCTCTTTTTACCAAGTCCATGGTCCAGGTCTTAACTTTGAACCTCGCATAACCCAAACTTCCCCTATATCATTGAGCTAGGCCTCAATAAAAATCACTTCCACTTTCAGGTACAAAAATATGTTCCACAGTTCTTACAATAACTCCAGATATTTCATACAATAGCCAGGACTTTAAAACAGTTTTATAATAATCCAATTCAAATCTATCCTGACATATTTAAAATAGGTTAAAAAGAAGCTATTGAGCAAACACCCACATTTTGGCATACAAAAAAGACGATGACAGCAACTTTAAGAATCCATTGCAGAGGAAAAAAAAAACTGCAAGAGTTTAAACTTTGAATAAAAGAGCATTGTATCATTCTATAATATTAATCTATCAGTCACAATTTTTAGCAACCCGTGCATACATCATCATCATCATCATCATTCTCATTATTTGAACAAAGGTCATATCCAAGACTTAAAAACTTCCCATAATCCACTCCAAAGCTTTACTCTTTTAGCTAGGTTTTAGGGACAAGCCACTTGCACATTTAGATATGAGAAGAACACATTATTTATTTCGATTCAAGCCCGATAATCTCAAAGTTGTTCACATGCTTCTATTTGATTCGAATCTATATTGATTAGATCCACGCTTGAATTTATTTTTAGTTTATCATTTAGATATGGGTTAAAAAAATCTGGGCCAAACTTGACCCAGTGCCAACCCTTGTTGGATCATCTGACACTTTTTTAAATTTAACCGCTAACTCATTATGCAATTGAAATTTCCGGTAACAACACTTATATCACTACGTAAACAACAGAAAAAGAAGAAAAAGAGAATTCTATAACCATCATTGTGGGCTATAAATAAATAGTAAGTTATTATTTAAGAATGTGAGTGGCAAAAGGGACAGGTAATTTGGTTCAAATGCAACACAAATTTCAGATTTGGATTCTTACATCCAATAGTTTATTGGGTAGAGTATGGATCTTAAAAATAGATGATCTAGATAAGGATCCTGAAGAATCCAAAACTTAAACCGAATAACCTGAGTAAATATTTTATAGTTTAATTTTCTTATTTTTCCTTTCAAAATATAATTTATATAAAATCAGTTGGTTATATGTAGATATGTATAATATTTCTTGGAAAACAAAGCGAAACAGATGAACGCATCCTCCATTTCAATTTAATTTTTAATAAAATTCATCATGTACAAGGAGTATAATATTCAATTTGAATAATTCGAAACCCAAATACAAAACCAAAAAAACTATTGGGTTTGGACCTTCACGCTCCTCCTGACTTTTTGTTGAGTTTGTATTCGCAGCTCTTATGAATTTATATTGGATTCTCTGGTGGATCTAGTGGAATGCGACCAAAATTTGATCCATTGCCACCCCTCGATAAAAGTATAAATGCATGAGCTAAAATAAATTTAGAAAGAAAGGCAAGGGTTTTAATAAATACAAATTTTCTAATGTAAAGTCCTAATCATGAGAGCAAATCATGAATAAGATATGTTATTATCTTAATAAAAAAAATAGACTGAACCTCAAAGGTTATAAAACACATAAAAAGTAGGATGATGAAAGAAATTAATTTAAGTTCAAGGATGTGGAACAACTTTTTTGTAAAAGTTTTCAAGAGATTATGACCATAGACAATTTAATTTCTGAACAAATAAATGATTTTATTTCCGTTAGAACAATAAAATGAAAAGCAATGATTTTAAACATATTTTAAAATTATAGGGGCCTAGAGATGAAATTAATTTAATTTGAAAGAGCTAAAGCTAATTATTAAAGTCTCTCCCACTGCACAAAAAACTCCGAAGTTGTGGTGAGAGTATTATATTTATATTCTAACACGTCCTCGCAGGTCGAGCTCCTTTTTTATGGGCCGAAACTTGGGCTTTTGTGAAGGTTTTTATATTCACTTTTTATGCGCGCCCAATAGGAATTGAATCTGGCTTGCTTTGGTACCATATTAAGTTTCCATCCACTTCACCAAAACTCTGAAGTTGTGGTGAGGGTTGAGGATATTATATTTATATTCGAACAATAATTTTATGTAAAATTAACTTCATGTAAAGAAGACATTCTTTAAAATTAACTTCATGTAAAGAAGACATTCTTTAAAATTAAGAGCACCAATTTTAGAAAAATTGTAGAAGAATTCAAAATTAAAAGTGATAGGTTGATCTCAAACCTAGAAGTAAAAGTGACGGTGTTGATTTGAATTTCAAAATTCAAGAATAATTTCTTCTTGAGAGATGAGAGAGGTTGATTGGAATCTCAAGATGATGATGGTGATGTGACAATGAGAGAGAGAGAGAGGGTTGTAAAAAATTGGACTTGGCTTGCTTTTCTCTTAGATATTTGCGTATTTTCTTGAATTTAAAGGGGTGCCACTTGTCATGATAAGATCCTAATTGTTTCTCTCTTTCTTCTCTCTCCCCCCCTTTTGGTTAGTATATATTATAGATGTGATATAAATGGTCAGAGTTGGTTCAGTCAACTGATGCTGTAGATTTTTATCTAGACTGCGAGACCTTCTCTGGGTAAAGAAAAACACATTGGGAATACTAATAATTGCTTTTGCAAGTCACATCGCATGGTTTAAAATCTCAGTATCGATCAATGGTTTTTAGTAGCAATATCATCAATATTGGCTGTCAATATTGATAATATCGACTGATATTATAGGGCTAATATTGTATTAAGTACCTCAAAGTCCAACACGATATTGTTAATATATCGGGATCGGCTGATATTTGAAACCATGCCACACAGAAATGACTCAATTACTCATGTTCTGCTTGATTATTGCTAAAAGCCACTGCGTTTACCTTATTTCACAGCCACACAGTTGAGAATGTACCATGTTGGAGAAGGGTCAAGATTTATAATCTCTGATAACAAAAAACCATAGGTTTTGGAGAGAATTAAGGCCTTTTAATCATGTACCATGTTGGAGAAGGGTTGATATCTATAATCCTGATAACAAAAAACCATAGGTTTTGGAGAGAATTTAAGGCCTTTTAATCTCCGTAGTCCCGCATTTATGGGAACTTTTTGTATGATTCAGAATAATATTTGTTATGTCTGTGGAAGTAGTTATAGTGCAACCACATTGACTGCGCTAATGAACCTCCGTTCAGTGGCTTCTTGAATAGAGCATTCATGATCCTTTTGCGTATCTCTACTCTTCAGTAACACAATGCTTATGAACCTTGCCAGAATTGAGGTCTTTTCACCAGTTCATGCTTCTTTTACTCATATTGACAAGGTAGTCCAATAAAACTAGTTGAAATGCTTGATCTTCTTTATTGTCTTCTAAACAGTTTATAGTGTTTTCCGTTGTAAAGCTGAACATGCAGTACTTACACTTGCTACCCAAAAAGGAGATCAATCAAGTTTTATGTTTGAAGCTTGACACCCTATATCAATAGCATGAGCTGTTTCAGAAGTCTTGAACTGCCGGTTTATTTAGAATTTGATACCCAAAATGGGGTTCAATCATGTTTCATAAAGGAACTGTTGGCTTCCTCCTGTATCCAGTGAGAACTTTTTAGAAAATCTTAAGTGCCTCTGTTTATTTATTTACTTGTTGGTTATTTTAGATGAAGATAATGCCAATGGCTAGTGTAACCCTTTATCTAGAAGGTACTCCATGCCATCTTGCATATGGATTCCTTTTAACTCATGTGGCTCATAACTCTGCCTTTACCATCATGAGGTGATACTGTCATGCTCCGCTTCCCAAAATACGTGGAAACGGAGTCGCGATAAGAATCGGCGACGTATATACGCGAAGGAAAATACCCACGTATACACGCTAAGCCTAAATTAACCTGAACAAGCTATAAATATGAACCATAAAAATCAATGATCACTGCAATAATACATATAAAGGCTACACATGATCTGAAATGAAATAAGGAATAGAATAGAAGTCAAGTGTGATATACAGGAATCAAAGAACAATAGCAGGAATAAAAATGAAAGAATACCAGAATAAAAGGGAGAGCGTCCAGCTCCTCGCAAAGCGTACCGTCTCATCGAACACCTGCACAATAGAAACAAAGCGTCCAATATCTGGACGTGCAAATCCAGGGTCGTCAGAAAGCGACCTGGTGAGTGTGTGTGTAAAGAGAACTCGTGCATATAAGCAGTGTGCATAAAATAATAACAGATAACTGCAGACAGAAGATAACTAAATAAAATAATAAACAGACAACTGAAGGATAACTGAATAACAACATGAACGAATAATAAAAAGGCAACTATCACAACTATAAACTAACAACTGATGTCAAAATGTGTATCCTAGCAATATCACTAACCTGGTACATAATCTGGTCCTGGTTACAATCATGTGTCTATCATAGTGATATATATATACAATCAGGTGATTACGGTCAGTCACAATACATTAACAGTTTATTATTATTAATTATGTCAGCGAACACCAATTGTCACATGTAATAGACGCATCCCATACTACGCCTACCACACATGCCAATCGAGGTCTTCAGTTATTGAAACTGATTGGTTGGAGACATTGTCCATGCTTTAGGTGGGTCCCGTACATACCCGAGATTACGGCCCAGACTCTTGGCGCTGAACCAGGACCTACCGCAAGGTAGTCAGGAACATGTAAACAAGAACAGGAAACAGGGCGGGGTGCCAGTCACCCCACGGGAACCCTGCAGTGGAACCCTCTTTCGGCTGCGCAACCTAAATCCTAGGTCCACCCAAAATACAGACGCTGTCTCCTCCATCAATCTCCCCAATCCCAGTGTAAGTTGTTTAATATCATGTTATTAGTTTATCAAGATTATTTAACGTACATGTTACTTAAATCACTGGGATAACTCGGTGGTAGTCACGGTAACAATATCAACATGTAATCAGGATACCGGTATAACAGGAATATATAATATCAATGAACAGGATACCGGTAATACAGGAATATATAACAAGTATAACATGAAAGTGTTGTTACCGTGTAACAATATTTTCCCAGCAATTTTAGTAACATGGACATGATGGTTATCAGGTAAATATCAATATAATCAGTCAAGTTTCTCATGTAAATCCAGATATTCAGGATGAGTAATAACCTAATGTCATGAATGGAATAATCCAAGCAAATTATGGAATCAACACATATCCTCAAAGTCATCGATATATCCATCCTCTAAGTCGTCAATAAATGATCTCACCAACTGATAAAGTAATGACTGCTATCTGATAACTCTGAAGTATAACATTACCGACATCGAATAGATCACCATTATAATAACTCATCTCTGCTAACTGAAGTAATCAATAACTCAACATGAATGTGGTATATCCTCGAGATCAACTAAGTAAACATACACCACAATCATCTCTAAATAGGAAACATCCTCAAAGAATTGAAATCTAGAATATACCACTTATAAGTCAACACAACTAACTCTAAATTCCAATAGTCACATGATCATCAAGTATCAATTCATATTGAGTAATCTGATACAATATACTGCCGTTCCAACATATATCAATAATCAATGCTCAGTCCTCTCACTCCATCAATCTACTCTGATCCTCAAGTCCTCACAAGTTCCCACTTCTATCAAGGTCAATCATAAGATCCCAAAACTCAGCAACATCTCAGATATATGTTTCTAAGATTTATCAAGTCGAGTCAATTCAACCAATATCTATTCCTCAAAACCATGTTCATCCAACTATAGCCAATTTCATAACTCAAGGGGTAAAGCCCTCAATCTATAAAAGGTCTAAGGACAGCAGTCAGACTAAAGTTAGTCGACTAGAGGAGAGGAGCAAGTCGACTAGGGTAGGGGTTAGTCGACTAACAAGTATAATAAGTCGACTATAAAAAGGTACTAGTCGACTAATAGGGAAGACAAGTCGACTAACAGGAGTAATAGCCAAAAACAGAGAGTACATGACCTACAGGACAAACACATAGTCGACTATAGTTAGGATAAGTCGACTAATATAGGATATTAGTCGACTACAAGAAGTGGCAAGTCGACTATGGTAAGTTATTAGTCGACTATAGGGAATAGGGTAGTCGACTAGGGTAGGTTCCAGTCAACAAATAGAAAGTGCACAACTATTAAATAGGAACCTAGTCGACTAGAGGGCTAAGGTAAGTCGACTAACAAGGGTATTAGTCGACTAACACAATGGGCAAGTCGACTAATATAATCCTGCCTGCATGCCTATTGTCTGGAAAACACCTACACACATTCCCAATCTTGTAGACACTAAACATATACATAAATAACACAGAGAGGGAGGGATCAACTCACATGAATGAATTAATATATACATATTATTCCCAACTCTTATATGTCTATTTATCTCATGTACAAGCCGAACCAATGCACGCACACCACATCAATGAAAAGAGCGAGAACTGAGAATTCGCACAACCACATGTACATATGCATCCACATAATTTATCATGATATCAATTAATGTAACCACACACATACTGTTAAATGAATAGAGAGGGATATGGACACACTCACATAGGAAGGGCTGTCGGGGCGATCTCCGACGACGGCTATCGCGCGCCAGGGAAGAGGGGGCTGCTGTGCTGCCAAGGGTGCTGGCGCTGTGCTGCCGTGGCTGTGAAGAGGAGAAGGGGGCGGATCGGCCTGCTGGTTGGCTGTCCGTGCGCAGGGGAGGAGGCCGGCTGTAAGGGGAGGAGGTCTGGGCCTGCTGCGCTACCATGTACTGCTGCTGTGCTTACTGCTGCTGTCGCGTGCTAGTGCTCTGCCGGCTGCGAAGGGGGCCGGTGCTGGACTGCTGGTGTGTTGTGCTGCCGCTATTGTGGCAGCTGCTGCCGCCAGAGATGGAGAGAGGCGGGGAAACTCTGGGGTGCTGTACAGGCCTGCGGCTGCTGGGCTCTGGTCATGGTTGCGCTGGCCTGAAGGGGGGTGTGCTGTGGCCAGTTGGTGGAGGTCGAGCAGCCACGAGAGAGGGCCTTGGGAGCTTGGCCCTGCTGCTGCTGGATCGGCTGCTGTGCGGCAGGGAGCAGGCGGCCAAGGAGAGGCTCGCTGGTGGAGGAGCAGGTGGTGCTGCTGGTCTGCAGGGCAGCCATGGTGGAGGGGCTCGGCAGATCAGGGGCTGTTGGAGGCGGCCAGATCAAAGAGGCAGAGAAGGAGGAATATGCCATGGAGATGGATGATGGATCCGGCCTGATCTGCAAGGGGGCGGCAAGGTTGGGAGGGAGCTGTGCGGTGGAGAGAGAGATGTGTTGCGGCTGTGAGTTGGGAGAAGATTAGAATGGTGATTAGGTTTAGGGATTTAATTAGGGTTAGATTTATGATAGGATTTTATAGAATGGGTGGTTAAGATTAGGATTTGATTTGGTTGTTAGGATTTGATAAGATATGGGATTAGGTTGGGATATAGGATTTGATATAGTATTTGTTGAGATTATGGTTTTGAAATAGGATTGAATTTGATTTGTCAAGATTTTGATTTAGAGTGATGGGTCATTGGGTTTCGGGTAACGGGTTTGCTAATGGGTTGGGGGTTGGATCCAAATGGATAAATGGGTATGGGATACAAGAGTAATGGGTATAGGATAATGGGTCCAAGAACAAAAGGGTATGGGAAAATCAAGGAGGAAAAATAATGGTGCAACACAATAATTACTTTACAAATAAAATATAAATATACAATATCTCAACTTAGGGATATTACAGATACCTCAAGTAAGGTCGTGTTGAACCCTTTTCGTTGCATCTGATCCTCCTTGTAAAAATAGTCACAGCTAGAATGCAGATGTCCTCTGCATAATTGCTGACTGAAGTCCCTTATTTATTGAGTGCTGACCTACTCATATTATGTTCCCCATGTATATTCAGAATTTCAAATGATTGATGACACAATGCAACCCTATCTTTAGGTACAGGATTAGAATGGAAGGTTGTAGAAGTTATCTTTAGAAGGCCAAATTTGTTAATTTCTCCTACTCTCGTGGTTCATTAATTAAAGAAGGGAATGGTGGAAAATCCACTATCAATGTTCAGCTAAAAGCATGCTTCTTTGTGATACTTCATTAAGTGCATATATGCTGTTTTCTCTTAAAAAAAAGTGCATATGTGCCATTTCCTAGGGGCTTTGCAATTAAGAAAATTCCTCTAGAGCAATGCAACCATAAATCCAGTTTCTTAGTCTTATTCAATCATCTATAGTGAAAATAACCTAAGTTTGAAAATAACCTAAATTCCTTGGAGGCAATACGAACATAAATCTAGTTTCCTTTGTACTCTAATTCAATCATCTGTAGTTACTACTTGAGGATGACCTAAAACATCTGGGATGATGTAACACTCCCAAAATCAATATGTATAGCGGATAATGAGAATGAAATGTCCTAGAATGTTCTTCTATCTTGTGATATACAATGTTGTTTTTTCTTGTGATATTAAACCAATATTTGGATATTTGATTCACTTTAACTCACTATTCATTGTTGCTGGACGGAATTTATACAGTCCTTTAATAGCTATGGTTTTGTTCATTAGTTTTTCTTGGCAGAGAAACGGGCGCACAAAATCTAAAACATAGGTCCTTCATTTTCTTGTATGTAGTTACTTACGTTTTACATAACCCAACAGGCTGAGCGGAAGTTATCGAAAGGTGAAAGGGCTCTGGCCAAAGTGGAAGAGTCATTGAAGCCCGTGGAACGGACAACAGACCCAGAGAGCATAACTGATGAAGAGAGGTTCATGTTTCGCAAGCTTGGGTTGAGGATGAAGGCCTTTTTACTCCTTGGTAGTTACCAACTCTTCTTCCAATATTTGAAGCCAAATAATCTTACTGAGCTTGCCCGACATTCTAGACTTGAGGAAAACTGTTCTGTTTACCGTAAAAGCGCACATTTTCTTGGGTATTCCAATTTTCTAAATTGTTTTTTTACTTTTACTTTTTATCTTCATCTTCCTTGTTTTAAATGCTGGTGGTGAAAGTCACCAACTTTATGATGGTTTCAACCTGCTATATAACTTCTACACACAGAAGCTCAAGCTGATGGGTTGTGGTCCAATAATCTCCCAAGTAAATCTTCAAGGCACCTGTGCCAGTAAACTCATATATGGTATAATAAATTTTCTGTTGATGTATTGTTTCATTCTTCTTGTTTATAGACATTATATCATGAAAACAAATGCCATGAATTATCTATTCTTTTCAAGACTTTAGTAACGACAGCAAAGTCTTTATCCCAAATTTCTAAACCTCAGTACAAGTTATTTAGATTTTCATGGACTGCTATAACTGTAATATGTTAAACCAACTTTCTGGAACACATTTCACTGCCTCATTATTGCTTTAATATAATTGTTGAAAGTGTGCATTATAACTTATTTGGTGTTTACTATTTTTAACTCAAAAAGGAGTGGGAGAAGAAAACCTATTCTCATAATAGTAGAGGTGGAGACCATATTAAGGTGCAATCCTTGTTTTCTTTTTACTGCCTTCTCTCCCAGGTTCTAGTATAGGAGGATTTTGAATCATTTAAAACTTTGCTTTTGTAGAATATCCATGTCTAATTCGAGATTTTCGTGATTTATTGGATTTCCTGCTACCATTTTCATGATGTAGCTTTATTTTCTTTACATCTACTCACATTACAGCGATACAAACATCGAACTGTTTTTATTTTTTATTTTCATGTGATATTTCGCCCTTGGAACTAAAGTATTTCCTCCTATTAATTTGGCTCAAATTTAGGGAGAAGAGGAGTTTTTGATGGTACAGTAGAAAATATGCATTTGCACTGGAAGTACCGGGAACTTGTGAAGGTCATTGTGAAAGCAAAAACTTTCGCGCAGGTTAAGAATGTCGCATTGGCTCTTGAAGCTGAGAGCGGGGGAGTTTTAGTTTCTGTGGACAAAATATCCAAGGGTTTTGCAGTAATTGTGTACAGAGGAAAGGACTATCAGCGACCTCCTACGTTGAGGCCCAAGAATCTCCTGACTAAAAGAAAGGCTCTTGCTCGCTCTATAGAGATTCAAAGGCGTGAGGTAACAACATAAGTTCATACGGAACCCCAACAACCCAAAACCAACAGCCCCAAACAACAACAACAACAACAACAACAAACAAACATATGCACACACAAGCACAACAAAAAAGAAAGAAAACCAACAAAGTTTCATTTTCAACTTTAGGATCCTCACTCTTTTCCTTTCTCATACTCGACAAATCATGCTAAAGTCTTTTGTTTACTTTTGCATAACAGGCTCTAAATCATCATATCTCAAATTTACGCAAAAGGGTGGAGCAGCTGAGATCTGAACTGGTATATGACTTCAAAAAGATTTATTATACTTGCATCAATGAACTTTTATAATTCCCAGTCCCCATTTCTTCCATCAAAATCTATCTTCGTTTTTCTTTGAAAAAATATTCATTTTTTTTCTCTCCGTACTATTTTCAGTGTAAAATGGAAGATGTTAAAGAGCAAGGTGATGAGAACTTGTATTCCAAATTAGATTCAGCATATTCTACTGAAGATGAGGAGACTGAGGTATATATTTGAAATGTCACTTATTTTTGTTATTCCACTTTGATTTTGCTCGTTGATAATGAGAGATTATTTTATGAATTTGAAGCTGTTAAAGGAGTTCTGTAATAGATTTTTTTTGTGTTTGTTAGATAAGATAACCAATAATTAACTGATTTTTGTTTGATATGCTGTCAGCTGTTTTAAAATAGATGCAAATCGTATTTGTACACCAGCTGCTTTCTATTAATCAACATGATTTCCTATGATTTAGAGTTAACAATGAGTAATTATATCGAGGTTTGGAGATTATGCTTTTTCTGTTAGGGCGACATTTAGTTCTACTTTAGTGGGCACTATCTTATTCTTTTGTTAATTCTAGGCCTTGTTATTGCATGAAAATTAGTTCTTAGAAAGTTTTCCATATGCTAAAAACACAAGTTCCACTTAATAAGTCAGCATCTCAACCATTCAAATACATCTCACAAAGAAGTTTTTGCACATTGTTTGTAGGATGAGGATGATGAGGCTTATCTTGAAACATTCAATACTGCTGTTGATTTCAATGCTGATGACGATGACGAGGATGCCAGCTATGATGGAAGTAACAATGATGAGGATGATTGTGATGATGACATTGACACCGAGGAGTACAGAGACGATTATAAGGACGGGATCAACAATCAGCTCCCTCCAATTAATTCCTGCTATGGTGAGCCAAATGGAGAGGAGACCATTTCTTATTCATTTAAAGAGTGTATATAGGTCAATTTTATGAAACTTGGGGTCACGAGAAATCAAGTCATGTACATTTGACTATAGATACTAATATCACCCCCTTGTAAATTATCGATTTAATGAATAAAACTAAGATAAAAAATTTGACCAAATAAATTAGATAATATGTGATATTTCTCAAGCAAAAGTCGATGACCATAAGATTCAGACTGAGAGTTTAGATTAACATGTTCTCGCATGCTATTGTTGCAGACTTGTGGAACACGTTTGCGGAAAAACAGTAGGCTGGAGAAGCGGAAAATGATAGTCAGAGTTTTTTTAATCTCATAACATCCACTGGCATTTTTTGGTTTTAAATCAGGAACTTTGAAGAAGTTGGCTGCCCACATGATTTCTATTTTGCAATCTTTTCGTTAAGCTTTTCGCTGTTATATTGTTCTTGTTCATGAGCAATCACTCACTTATTTCTGCAACCCATAATTTGATATTTGAAGGGGATGCTTATACAGTGCAACATTCATTCAGAGAAGGTAATGACTGTGCCAATTGGTCGGCAAATCAAGGTGTGGACAACCCAGGAACTCAGATGTGGACATCCAAGTTGGATGTTTCCCTAAGATCTTTTTGCTTGGTAAGATTGGTATATGGCCAGTAGTCTATTGTATGCAAAGGCCGCTGGCCCCATCTTAGCCAACAAGAAAAAGAGGACTGAAGCTTGCTTGTCTTCTCCTCTCTCTCTCTCCAAATAGAGAACCTGTAAAATATATTTCTTTGACTAAAAAGATTTGTCTAAACCAATTCATTATTATTAGATTAGAAAACTTGCACCAATATTTTATGGATCACAAAAATAACAACAAAGAAACCCAAAATCCCACCCAGTATTACTCTCTGAGTTCTAATATGTTAGAAAAAAAACCAAAGAAACCCTTTGACTTACACTCCAAATAAATGAAACCCCCACCTCCGTCAATAGGAAATTTTGGCTGCATTACCGTAGGTATCGGATTTGGGTTGGATACGGATCTCAAATATTAGACCCAAACCGATTTAAGAAAAATCTAATATGATATTTTTTTAGGTTCGAAACTGATATGCCACCTTCCACAGGTTTTCATGGCACCGAGTTCCTTTCAATTTCCTCCAATATTTCATAATGTCAATTAATAACATTTCCTCCAATATTCCACCATGTTAATTAATAGCTTTATGGTTATATTTTGTTGGAATTTGACTTATCAATTGAAACTATTTGGAATAACTAGAATTATTATAATACACATCAATTGCATTTTATAATAGGAGATTATCTTGACATGTCAAAATCCTAGAACATATATCAAAAACTCATACTAAATAGACAGCAAATCATGCTAAATGAGAGACATATATAAAAATAATATTAAATAAGACCGCAAATCATGCTAAATATGAGAGAGAGAGAGAGAGAGAGAGAGAGAGAGAGAGAGAGAGAGAGAGAGAGAGAGAGAGAGAGAGAGAGAGAGAGGATAATGATTGTAAATGTTAATAATTTGTCTTTGGATCACTGGTAAATTTTACCAAACCCCTAGCTTTTGAAGGTTCATAACCAACCTTTATATTTTATTTTGGATAAATTATACGAAACATCTCTCTAGTTTGTTATGCTTTGTACTTGTACCCTCTAAAGATTATACTCCCTGAAGACGAAATTAGTTCACAACACTCCTAATTTAATTTTGACCCAATTTTGACCTAAGAGTTAAACATTTGTTAGTTTAACTCTAGCACGTGACTTACATGTGCTTAGTGTGGTTTAAATTTCAAGAGTTAAGTCAAAATTTGTTAAGTCAAACGGTGGGTCAAAGCTATACCAAGAGCGTTGTGAACTAGTTTTAATTTTCAGGGGTATATTTGCAACACATGTCAAACTATAGGGTTGTTTCGTGCAATTTACCTTTTTATTTTCCATCTCACAATACCCCTCAATGCTTGATTGACCTTGTTAAAGAGTAGTATTAGAATTAAGATAATATAATACTAATTACATTAAGAGTAGGACTTTCCTTATCATGTAATTGTAATTTATATATTGAGACATTGCCCTTATCAACAACAATACACAATTCATTTTCTTCAACTGATTTCAATATCCGCCTCGCTCCAAGCGAAAGAGACAGTATATGTTTTTAGAGTCCACCCTAATATTCTAGAGAGACTTACAAGTTTAATATCCGTCTCGGTTCAAGCGAAAGAAGCACCATGTATTTTTGGAGTCCATCCTACTTATTATGAACATACTTGAAGGCTCAAATTTTACCTTGTCATGCTAAAGAAATTTAGGTTAATTTTCAAAAAGTGCTCGGTCATCGATCAGAATCCATCTCTCCTTCCCCTTCAGAGGATACTCTCAATCTGCGACATTCTTCTCATCATTCATGCTCTTTCAAACTCTTGATGTTTCGCCTATCTTGAGTCTGCGAGGAGGAGTTCAAGATAGAAGTCAAATAGCGCCATGTGGGATTGACATTGACATTCATATTTTTCAGCATATATTTTTCAGAATTTTAAAATTTCCTTTTGTTGTATTCAAACTCACATTTTTTTCTCTCTATTGTGAGTATGCGGGGGGTATTATAGAGAAATATTAGAATTATGATTATATAATTCAAATTATATTAGGTGGGGTAGTTTCCTTATCATGTAGTAGTAATGATTATATATTCAGATATTGTCCTCATTAATAACAATACACAATTTTGTTTCTTCAACTGATTTAACAGGCTTGACTCAGTTAACAAAATTATAAATCTTCTTTCTACAGTGTGAGTTAGTGGCTTATACCCTTTCTTTATCTTCTAAGCCCGCATCATCTCTTCCTATATTCTAACTCTAACTCTATTCCGTTAACAGATTATCTTTTCATTTGATTTTAATCTAATTCCAGTGCCTAAAGCTTAAAATGACACACACACACACAGAGAGGGGGGGGGGGGGGGGGGGGGGGGGGGGAGGAGAGTATCTCAACCACCAGCTGAGCGAGTCTCTCAGCTGATGGTGACGTCTCTGAATCTCTACCAGAGAGTTATGTAATCTTCAGAAAGATTCCACTTTTTAAGAAAAAATAAAATTTCTAAAAGTCCCCGCTTTTCAAAAATGACAGTTTTCTTGGGATAAGCTTTATATTCTCTATCATTTTTTCTCTCTCACTATTCTCTCTCTCTCTCTCTCTCTCTCTCTCTCTCGCTCAGATCTGAATTTCGAGTTCGTAGACAACCTCTCTCTCAGATTTCATTGATCAAATCTCCATCAATCTCTTCCTCTCGACCGTATATCTCCCTCTAACATATTCTCTCGCCCTGTACCTCAGCCCCCCTATCCTTCTTGATGTCGAGCCCCAGTCATAATTTCTCTCCCGCGACCCCATCTCGCCGCCGATCCCGCCCACTCTCCTCCCAACTCAATATGAATCTGGTCTCTTCAAGTACAACTGCAGCAACTAACGAACTAACAACAACAATAAAGAGAACTTTAGATGCTGAGGTAAAGATTAATTTATTTTTTCATATTTATATATTATTTATGTCATTGTTGTTCGCAGTCCTCACAGAAAAAATAAATTTTATGTTGTATTAAGACTGCGACCTCAGTTGCACTCACAAGATTCATATTAAGAATGCGACCTTGATCTCAGTCCTCATAAATAATCTTTACTTTTTCTGTAGTAATAATGCGATCTTAATCGCAATCCTAAAGTAATTTGAATACTTATTGATTACTTTCTTAGACGCAGATAATATAAGTTTTTTAGTAATGCGACTAAGCTCGCAATGCTCAATAAAATAATTTCCCATTTTCTATTAGGACTGCGATCTTAGTCCCAGTCTTTTGCAATTTGAATTTTCATTGCATAGTTGTAAACTGCAATCTTAGTCCCAGTCCTTTATTATATTAGGACTGCGACCTTAGTCACAATCTTTTCTTATTTTTGTCCTTAATCTAATGATTTTTGCACAATGAGAAATTGTTCTTTAGTTTGTACGTCTGAAGCTTTGTCTTTGTTGATATTAAATATTTCTTGAGTCAAGTTTAGAGCGAAATCTGAAAATTCTAATCCTCTAATAATTATCTCAAAATTTTCTCCTCTATTGTCTCAGCAAATTTTTCTCAGGCATGATTTCTCCTCCTCCTTCCTCTTCTTCTCCCTATCATTTCTTCCTTCTCCTTTCTCTTCTTTTCCATCTCCTTTCCTTCCTCCTTTTCTCCTTCTCTTGTTCCTCTTTTCTTTTCTCCTCTTCTGCTCCTCTTCCTCCTCCTCCTTCATCCTCTTCTCTTCTTCTCTTCCTTCTGCTCCCTTCTCTTTTTTCCTTCTCAATTTTCTCATGCTTCTTTCTCTTTCTCTTCCTCTTCCTCCTCCTCCTTCTTCCTCTATTCCATCGGCTTTCTTCATCTTATCTTTCTGCTTTTCTAATTTTCTCCTCTCATTTTTCATCCTTTTTCTTTCTTCTCTTTTCGCCTTTTCCATTTTCATTTCTTCAAATTTGTTTTCTAATTCACGCACTATGTTTTTTAGATATATATATTTTCATTTCTCAAAATCTCTACTTCTTCATTTCTATCATCCCCTGGTTCTGGTAGAACACCTGCAATATTTGTTTCTGTCATATGCTCTTCAACAATTTTTACAGGTTCTTGTTCCTTTTCAATTTCACCTTCAGTATTTTCTTCAATTATTTCTTCTTCCTCTACTACAACAAGGCCGATTATAGTTTTTTTCTCCCTTGAAATATTGATCATTCTATTTAAAACTTGCACGTCAAGTAAAACATATATCAAATTATAAAAACATATATCAAAATATTGAGAACTGCGACTAAAGTCGCAGCCTTAACAAAAAATTAGTAAAACTTGTGTTTCACCAGGACTGCAACTTTGGTCGCAGTCAGAATAAAAATATGTAAGCAAACAATAGAGGACTGCGACTATAATCGCAGTACTAACAAAACATTAGAAAATTTGTTTTATCATGACTACGACCACGATCGCAGTCCTAAAAAAACTTTTACCTACAATTTATGTTGGCTTATAAAAACTGCAACTTTGGTCGCAGTCCTTATAAATCACCAGTTTATAAGAAAAATTTAAGACTGCGACTCTAGTCACATACTAACAAAACAGTAGATAAATTATGTACAGTTTATGTTGTTTTATAATAATTTTTTTCCTTCAATTTCTGATTGGTTGATATCGTTTAGGGTTTTGCTAATATGATGCGGGTCCCATCTTACTGCCCTTGGAGTTTTATCCTCCATTTTCTTTCTTGATTCGATAATTTCAACTCTTTCACATAACTAATACTGCAGCATATATTAATTTATCAGTTAAATAATAAGTGACTATATATATGCAATTAACATTAATTTTTAACAATAGTTTAATTATACTTACGAGAATTGCATTGAGCATCCTTATAGCTCAATTATATTCTGCCTGAAATTGTCGAATGATTAAAGGAGGAACTGCCAGACAGCTTTAGACCAACATATGCTTTTCATCAGCTGAATATTTGCAATCTGCTATACTAAATATCAATGTACTCTGCAATTACTAACTGAGAAAAATAATGTCGCTGACATGTATAGTATCAAAGTTGTGAAGTTTTGGGCTGCAGGCTGTTGTCTATCTTTAATTATTTCATTCAATGTCACTTGCTGCTCCAGTTGTTCATCACTTGTCAAAACTAATTCAGTTCTCCTCTTTTTTTTTTCAAAAAATTATCCAAAGTATCTTCAATCGAGATTTTTGTGATATTCTTCACATTTCTGGAATAGTGTTTAATGACACTCCTGTCCTTCAACGTACAACTTTTATTCATTGAGAAATCAACTCCTTTCGATAGGTGGACCAAACCTAAGCGCCATATCCTTTATCGTTAATTGAATCCTTTTCCCCAAATTTCGAAGCATTTTGAATCCCTGTCGTATTGATCTACAATTTTCAAACCACAAATGTTGAATTTCAAGCCTTTTTCTATTCCAAATTCCTCATTGTATAATGTCATGAATGTAGGACCAAAAGGTGTCCTTCATAATGAAATCTGAATGAATGTGCTTCTTGAATTATTATATTAATTTACACATTGGTTTTAGGCTTGATCTTAAGGGACGAGCCTTCACTTCTTGTCTAATTCCTGAGGTACAAAAAATCAAAATAAAAGGCCACCGTTTAGAAAAAATTCGCAGTTATATAAGGACTGTTGAATATTTCTAAAAAAGCATTTAAAAAAAATGCTGAAAGCTGCAATTTAAGTTTGAAATGTGATTAAAACCGCTTTTTATTCCAAAGCAGTATTTTCAAAGACTGCAACTTGGGTCGCAGTCTTCTTAAAACAAACATATTAAAAAAAAATGAAAGTCGCAATGTAAATTTTGAAATGTGAATAAATATCGCTTTTTACTCCAAATCAGTATTTTTAAAATACTGCGACTTTGATCGCATTCGTTCTAAAACAAACATATAAAAAAGGCTGAAAGTCACATTCTAAAGTTTAAAATGTGATTAAAAGTGCTTTTTATTCAAATTTTTTGTTATGTGATCGGTTATTTCAAAATTAACGACACAAGACGAAGCTAGAAGACAACTTTTTTATTCATCAGGACTGCAATCTAAATCAAAATGATGTGTAAAGTGTGAAATATTTGATTAAAAATCTAATATGAATGCAAAATAAAACAAAAAAAAACATAATTTTTAAAAACAACCAATTCTAGGGTTTTCTGCTTGAAATTTACCTTTTTCGGCTGCCACTTTCTTGCCCATCATCCTAATCCGATTTTTTTATCACTACCGAATTTGATAGATGAATTAGAAATTTCTAATTTCAGATTACTTTCATTGAAATTCTATGAAAATCACAAACTTTTTTCCAAAGAAAAATTGCGGACGATGAGTTTTTTTTCCTTAGTTAAAAGTAAAATTCAGGGTATTTTGGTCCTTTGCTAAAGTTAAAGTGATTAATGGTCATTTTTCGAGATTTTTGACTTAGTTACTGCCTACTACTCTGCCATAGATCTGTGACAGAGATTGCGACACGTCACTTCCAGCTGAAAGTCTCTCTCAGCTGGCGGTTAAGGTACAGAAATTTTAAAAGGATTTGAGGCCGAATTCTTCCCACTCAAATATCAACATTCGACATTCGAATACAAGATTCACTCCTTGGAGTTGATCTATATTATTTCAAGTATATATATATAAAAAATCAAGTGTTTTGAATACTTTTTGCCCATGCTTAAGTAAGAGAAAAACAAATGGCCTAAATAGTCAGTTGGTTAGTTTAACGGTATAAAACATTTGAAACCTAGCAAAAATTGGTTTGTAGGGGTTTTTAAAAGTTTAGATCATAATCAAATGGCCGGATCGAGAATTTGTATGTCTAAAGACATATATCTAACCAACTCACTACTTTCGGCCGTCCATTTTGTACCGCTTGATAAATGAGCAAACAGTATTCAAAACACTTAATTTTTTATTTATACATACTTGAAATAATATAGATCAACTTCAACAGAGTGGATCTTGTATTCAAATGTAGGAGGATTGTATTTGAGTGGGAAGGATTGAGGCTCAAATCCTTTTAGAAGGACACAAATCTATCCCTCTCTCTTTCTATATATATATATATATATATATATATATATATATATATATATATATATATATATATATAGGAGTTACTGTATCCCAGCCGACAGCTGAGAAAGTTTCTCAGCCGGCGGAACGTGGCAACATAATAGCCACGAATTTTGGCGGACAAAAACCAAAAAAATTCCCGCCCGAGTTAGTATCAGTCACTTCAACAATCACTTTGACCAAAATACCCTCCTCTCAACTTTTTACTATATATAAAACCTTTCCTTTTAAAAAAATTTACAGATCTGAAATTATATTGATCAATCTGAAAAATTTAGTGCTATTGTTTTCCAAATTTTTCGATCATTTTCGTTCAAAAATCTGTTTTTTTTAAAAAAATATCTTATAAAGATGGCGCCAAAGAAATCATCCGCGGAAAAAGGTAACGGGGAAACCCCAAATTTTTTAGGGTTTGTAAATTTTAATAGTTTTATTTTTTTCAGTTTTGATTCCCTTTTACTTTTTTGAGAAATAGTCTTATTTTAATTTAAATTAAAATTGTTTGATGAACTATATTTATCTGAAAAATTTTGGATTTTTAAAAATTTTTCAAGAATCTTGGTTTTTAAAAAATAGTTAAATATTTTTTTAAAAAACTTGCGACTATGGTCGCAAATAAGAGAGAAAGATTCGCTTTTTATGATTTAAAGAAGTAAGCATAAAAAATAAATATATTTATGCGGTTTAAAACTTTTGTTTTTTTACACTGAAACTTTAAATCAATTTATAGTTTAAGATAAAAAGAGATTTATTTTAGAGATTTATTTTTTTTAAATTTTTATTTTTTTAACACAGCGACTAGGGTCAAAAGGTCTTTTTTCATTCCTTTTATGTCGATTTGGGTCGCAGTTATCTGAATTAGCATCTTAGCTTTATGCGACCTTGGTCGCAGTCATTTATAAATTATTTGTTTCAAAAATTATTCACGTCCGTTTTTATTTTTAAGATTTTTTTTTACTAAAATTCTGTGACTGATGACGCAGTGTTGCCGTTCGTTTTCTCCTTTTTGGGGGTATGGTCGCAGTTTGTTAACTAAGTTAGCTTGATTGAATATTGCGACCCTGGTCGCAGTATAATGATACAAAGGCCCCTTCATGGTAAATTATTTGGGTTAATTACAAAATTGCAGTGCGACCTTGGTCGCAGTGTATTATATTCTACTAAATTAGATTAATTGGATACTGATATATTACACTGCGACCCTGGTCGCTGTGTGAAGAAACAAATGATCTCACTGGTTAATTATTTGGTTTAATTAGAAAATTGCGATCACTATCGCAGTGTAATATATTAATGCGACCTTGATCAGAGTGTATTATAGTTTATTACAGACTGTTGCGACCAATGTCGCAGTCTTTTTTTTCTTTCAACTTTTATATAAAGATACTGCGACCTAGTATTTTATACTAATGTTTTTAATGTTTCTGCATCCATAGGTAAGTAAGAACTGAAGGTTCGTCCTATGAAATTGAGCCTAAAGCTTTTGTGCGAATTCATAAGAAAATTCAAAAAGCACATTTAGGCCGATTTTGTAGATGCGATGAAGGAGACCCCGTTTGGCCCAATCTTCATGGCCTTCTATAATGAGGAGTTTGATGCTGAAAAAGGTCTAAAATCAAATATTAGTGTGTTGAAAATTGTAAATCAGTATAATAGAGATACAAAGACCTTTATAATTGGGGCAAACAAATTGAGTTAACAGTGGAGGATGTTGCTCTTACTTTTGGTCTACCTATCAATGAGGCGGATTTTATTATGAATAAGACCTGTACAATGAAGGACATGGGGTTATAAAATATTATTTTTCTAATATAAAGAAGATCACGAAAGTATCCATTGCAGAAGCTTTGGATGATCTTCTGGTCAAGAAAAGAAGGAGGACTGAATTAGATGTGGCCAAGGATGAACAGCTTGAGCAGAAAGTGACTTTAAATGAAATTATAAGAGACAGACAAAAACTTACAGCTCAAGACTTTACAACAATAATCATTCTATATATGTCGGTCACTCTATTATTTTCTGGTAGTAAATGCACGGTGCCGTGATATATTGTAGAATAAATTGTCAATATGCAGCTGATGAAGACAATATGTTGGGCTAAAACTGTTTGACAATTCTTGTTGAGTCAATGAACATCTTCAGACACACCACATTTGAGCTGCAAGGATGCTCCGTGCAAATTATTGTAAGTATGAATATCATAGTTGACAAACATTATTGAAATTTGCTTATATATTGACAATGTTTATATAAAATAATGTAATAATACATTTTGCAGTATTAGCTCTGTGAAAGGTCTGCTATTTTTAAGCCGAGGTCTGATTTGGAGGACAAAACCCCACGGCAGTAAGATGGGACCTCTAATATATTAGCAGAGCTCTGACTGAAATTGATCTAAATGATGTTGACGCAGATATGTAAGTTTTTAATAGTTAGCGACCACATACTGTTCATTATAATTTTATACATTTAAATGGAGTGCGACCATTGTCGCGTTCCTTTCTTTAAAGTTCAATGGTGTGCGACCACGGTCGCAGTTCCTTGATAACTCGTAAATAAACTACGACCATGGTCGCAGTTATATTTATTTCTTTGATTTGTACTACGACTATGGTCGCAGTACGGATTTACTTGTTTAATTTAATGTTTATGATTGCGACCAAGATCGTAAATTACTTGATAGTTATTCTAGTAAAAGTTTCATTCATCTGCGATATAACTATAAGATTTGTCTAAGATCTCAGTTTATTTTTTTCAGATTTTTGTCGAATGGCCAACATTACAAATGATGAAAAAAATATGATTGGCCTTCCTGTTGAAGAAGAAGAAGAAGATATAAATATTGTAGCTAACATCCCGGCGAAAACAGAACCAGAGCCTTTCAAAATAGTTGAGGAACCAACGCGTGAATAAGAATCAACTATTGCAGGTTATTTGCCAGCACCACGGGATGAACAAGCTGAAAAAATAGAATCTTTGAGGAATGAAAATCAGTACTTGAGAGCATATGTTTATGAGGTAGAAAGGAAAATTAAAAAAATGGAGACTGAGAAACTCTCAAGGCTGAATTAAAGAAAAAAGAAGAAAGAAGAGAAAATTTAAAAAGCAGCAAAGAAAATTAAAAGTGAAAGAAGAAGAAGAGCTGCTCTCTCAAGGCTGAATTAAAGAAAAAAAGAAGAGAGAGCATAGAGAAGAGAAAATTTAAAAAGCAGCAAAGAAAATTAAAAGTGAAAGAAAAAGAAGAGCTGCTCCACTGCTGCGAAGGAGGAGAAGAGGAGGAAGGAAGATGAGGAGAAGAAGAGGCAGTTGAAGGCGGAGGAGGAGAAAAATCGTAAAATTCTAGAAGAGAAGAGGAAGAAAGAGCAGGAAGAGAAGGAGAAGGAGAGGATGAAAGAGGAGGAGAGAAGGAGTAAGGAGGAGAGAAGAAGAAGCAGAAAAGGATGAGGGAGCAGATGGAGAAGTAGGCAGAAGAAGAGGAGGATTTCAAGCGTTCTGAATTTGATGTAAGTATTACTGAGAAAGATTTTCTCACTTTTTCTTGAAATTTAGCTCAACGGATACTTGAAATCCAAAAGGACAAAGCTTCTGAAGAAAATATTCAAGAACATATTCTGGCTCAGAAGCAAGTATTAAAATGAAAAGTTTTGGATTACTCTAAAGGAATGATAGAAAGGGGAGTCAAAGAACGCAAGCGCACTGAGAGAGATTGCGATGACTCCGATTTCGTTTATCCAAAACAAAAAAAAAAAATTATTGAAGATCCTCTTCCACAGCCTGCTGTTCAGACTTTTGCCCCTGGTTTCGGCAAGGAACAAATTTCAGACACTTAGCCAAAAATGAGGGAATTGACTGAAACCACTGCATACAGAATTCTGCAGCAACATCAAGAAGCTCTCATCAAAATTTCTTCGACAAAGCCTGCTTTGAGTAAATTAATTCATTTTATTTTAAATTACATCAAAAATATAAGATATTTATATTAGAACAATCTAAATATTAACTTTTTTTTATTTTTCTTGCAGTTCTATTGCATATCAGGATCCTGACAACGAAATAATGGTTGTAAAAAATAACATTGAGGACCTGATGTTTAGTAGAGATTTAGATGCCAATATAATTCATTTCTTCATGAAACATCTAGAGAAGAATTAAAAAGTATATTCTTTCAAAGTGAAGCTTGGGTAAACATCTATTTTCTCCTTTATAGTTAATTAAAACATCAATTTTCTAATTAATTTAATACTTTAAAATTTTGATGGTTAAAAATTCTACTAGTCGTCTTTACTGCTGATAAGGCATAACGAATTGACTGCGACCATGATCGCAGTCGAGGTTATTATTAATCCTTAAATATATCAATTGAATAATGCTGGTTGCGACCTTGGTCGCAGTCGCAACCAATATATTTTTAATCAATAACAACACAGTGACCTTGATCACAGTCGAGGTTAATAATTAATCCTTAAACCAGTCGTAGTTGCTAAGAAATCCTTAAAAATTAAACCTGGATACTGATGACTGCGATCAAGGTCACAGCCAAAAATATATTAACAAAAATCACACAGCGACCTTGGTCGCAGTCAGTTGTCTTAACAGAATAGCATCTGATTTTCATATCATTTTTTATATTTTGTTTGCATTTTGAATTTATTTTGATTTTTACAGCACGATGTTGTATCAAAAGATAGAGATCTGGAAGATTATTTCATCAAACAGTTGTTGATAAACTGGACAACAGATGTGCAGTATATATTCTTCCTGATCAATCACAAACACAGTGGCAAGGAAGCTAGATTTCACTAGACCTTTTTGGTATTTGATTGCCAAACACAAGAGTGAATTTTTTTACAATTCTTTGGTCCCAGTGAAAAAATTCAGTAATATATTAAAGGTTTATCAAACTGATGCAAGAACAATAGTGAGTTAAATACAATTAATGAATATTTGCTTGTATTTTGATTGATATTGATATTTTCTTCTATTAGCAATGCAGAAAGAAAGATTATTACAAAATTTTGAAATTGATTTCAATAAAAGGATGAAAAAAACATATTAAAAATATGCAAGATGTCCCCAACAAGAAAACAGGTTTATTTTTCTTGTGACATTTACCCAACATATTTTCTGCTTATTTAGCGTAAATATCTAATCTCATATATTTTTTCCCTATACAATTTTCAGTGTTGATTGCGCGGTATATGTATGCAAGTATATTGAAAGTATAGCATTTGGCACTCCATCAACAGTGGATACTGTGATGTTGGCCAACGTACAGAGGTAAGAAGCGAGCTTGCATACACGTCACTAGCAGACAAAGAGAAAAATTGGGATGAAGAAATAGAATTAATAAGAAGGATGGTTTTTGAAGATTGAAATTTGAACTTAATGTTTTATTTACAAGCAGTGTTAATTAATTCATTCATATACATCATTTTTTTATTATAATTGTTTTCAATTTGTAAAGCAGGTCTATTGGGTTTATTAATTTAATTTGTATACATTTTTATAATTTGTTATACAGTCCATTGAGATTTTCTTATTTCCGTTCTATAGATGTAACAGAGTGAGCGACCCTGGTCGCAGTGTTTATAAAAATAATAATGAGTTCAGAATTTATATTGCGATCAAAGTCGCAGTCATGAACTGGGAGTTAATGAAACGACTGAGTATAATGCATAAATTCGTTTGTCAAAAATGTATCTATTTATTAGCAATAAATAAATGAAAGAGAGACAGCGATCACGGTCGCAGTTAGCCAATTGTATTTCAGATCGCACTGCGACCATGGTCGCATTGCCCAATTGGAAACTGCAATTTTTTAACATACATTTGTTAAAATAATTAATTTAACGAAAAGTAAACATGATCGTCCAGGTATTTTCCTACCGTAATAAACTAAAATAATAATAGTCTTGCTTTTTTCAAAGCACCAAATAACTGCATTTCAAAATATATTAATTTTTAACTGTTTCTCGGAAAATAAACAGTCACCTGAAAAGTATACACTTTTTGAAAAAAGGCAGATATTAAATTTACGCCATGTTCACGTCGTTTGAGAGGAAAAATAAACCTTTTAGAATTCCTGAATTATTTATATATTAAGGGTGTCCATTAGAGGATAACAAACAGACTAACTTTTTTGAAATCTAAACTGCGACTCCGGTCACAGTTATGAAAATACACTGCTCTTTCTATTACTACTACAGAGTGCGACGAAGTCGATGTCAAATATAAACTGCGATCTTGCCCGCAGTCTATGTTCAGTGAGTTAAAATACAACATATACGACAACATTTTCGCAGTGAATTTTTAAAGTAATATTTCAACTGTATATTATTATAAAGTACAACATCTTACAATATAACAAGAGACGGGGTACACTTGAAAAATAACAACAATTTTCCCGTGAAAGATAAACTGCGACTCTGGTCGCAGTTATAAAAATACACTCCTCATTTTAACACTTCTAATTGCGACCAAAGTCTCTGTCAAATATAGTCAACTATGATCTGATCTGCGACCATGGTCGCAGTCTATGTTCAATGAACTAAAAGTACAACGTATAGGCCAACGCTGTCGCAGTGAAATTTTAAAGTATAAAATCTTACAATAGAACAATATATGGGAAACACTTGAACAGGAACAAAAAAGTGCCTGTACTGCGACCCAAGTCGCAGTACAACGAAATGACTATTTCTTTAACAATGCGACCATGGTCGCAGATGATGCCTGAAAATATAAAAATAAAAACTTCTTACAATGTGACCATGGTCGCAGATGATGTCTGAAGATGTAAAAATAAAAACTTTATTCGTTGCAGGTAACCGCAACATGAAACTACGTCCTCTGTAAGTAAAAAAGAAACGTAAATATTTGAAACATCAAACTTTAAATTAAATTATTTAACAAGTTTAATTTCATACCAATAATGGACAACCAGTCCAGTAATAACCCAGCTGTTGACAGTTTTCACACTTTCGATGCTTCACTTCCTTTTGTGATAAAGAATCTTCAAAATCGGACTTAAGCCTGGATGCACCTTTAGGCCTCCCCTTACTTGGTACAGGACCAGTTGAATTAAGTATAATCAATTCTTCACCATCTCGCAAAATCACAACGGATCCACTCGAACCAATATTTGTTTCCGACTGTGATGATTTATAATTGACTGACCTGGATTTGTATTCATTACTGGTTTCTGCAGCAAATCTTTCCAAAACAGCATACTTTGAAAGATGGATATTCGAATCGGCCACCATTTCAAGAATTGCATTGAATTTGGAACGCAATGTCCATAGTCTAGCCGTCCTTCGAGTCCCTTAATTGGGAAAAGACCTAATGCCATTTTTAATTGCAACATTTTTATAACGCGCCTCCAACCTCCATCTCTGTAGTATATAGAATTCTGGCATATGTGTAACATGATTGCGCCACAAAATGCACAGAATATGTCTACAAAGGATACCCTCTGTTTCGAATAATGCGCGACTATAAGACACATTAAGTTCATCAGAATTATCATAACTGACCTTTTCCTAAGTGTCTTTTGATTCTGAAAATTCACTAACCAAATTTTTTATTCCAGGTCCATCGTGTTCCAACTCTTCTGAAAAGAGTGTCATTACAACTGCCCATTCCTTTTGAAACAACTGAAAAATCTTCGGGGTATACAACTTTAAAACTTGTATCTCATTTGGATTCGATGAACAATTGGGCACATAATTCAAACCCCGAAAGTCTTGTTGAGATTCAGAACTATGACGGGCAGCGACAACTTTATCGTATTGGTGGACAAGCTCAATTAGTTTGTATTTGAATTCACAAAACCATCAAAAAAGGAATAATACTCTCAGATCTCTGACTGGTTGTTATTCCAGCACAGAAAATATCTTTAAGATAAGCACTAACCCAATGTCCACGTAATCTGTACATCTTCAACAACCAACAATCTTCTTCTTCTATATGATATTTTTCATTCATCAATCTCCATCGTTCCTCGCACGTGCTTATATCACAGGAGGTGTACCAAAGATGGAAATCAGAGACAATATCTTTCCCATACTTGTTCGACACCAAGATTTGTTGCTCGGCAATATGTTTTCGTACATGCTAAAAACAGTACCGGTGCCGAGTAGTTAGAAAAACCATCTTGATGGCATCACCGATCTGGGCATCCTGATCAGTAATAATCAACTTTGGTGCAACTTCGTGCATGCACTTGAGTCATTTATTGAATAGTCACACAAATGTATCTCTCTGCTCATCCGCAAGCAATGCACAGCCAAACAAAATTGACTGCCGATAATGATTCACTTTAGTGAATGAAGCAAATGACAGGCTCAAGTGATTAGTCATGTATGTCTTGTCAAAAACAATCACATCACAGAACCTCAAATACAAGAAAATGTCTCTTCCATCAGCCCAAAAAATGCTTCTAAGTGTGCCCGCATTATCAACTTCACTTGTAAAGAAAAATTCTGGGGACTCGACTTTTTCTTGAAAATATTTGATGATCGCAATAAACTCATGGCTAATATTATTTCTACGGTGACGAGTAAAATCAATAACTTGTTGCGGGCTTACTTCTTCAGAACCTTCTCCGTGGTTCATTGCATTAACAATATGGAAAATATTTGAAGGGCGAATTCCTACATCAACCAAATTGCTTATAATGTTTCTGTTAATCTTTGATCGATGTGTCTAGTGAAAGTAATAGTGATGGACCTTATCCGATCTTGATAATTTATGTGAATGAGAATCAACAAACTTTGTGATAACCCAAAATCTTCTGTCAAATAAAAAATGAAGACGCACATGCATCTCAGTAAAACACGCAACTCTAGTGTCGATTCGACGGTTGACTTTAAGCCCATCTTGTCTTTTGTCACACGATTTCTTCACACCCTTCTTATTGCAACAAAATTTTCTACAAATAACTTCATGAGGAGGCTTCCGTGACTTATCTATTCTTTTTCTTCTGACGCCAAAACCTCTGTTCCTTGCATAAGAATTGTAGAAGTTGTATGCTTCATCGTCTGTGAAAAACTCTTTTCCTAAAAAATTAACTGAGCTTCCAGACATTTCTCCATGTGAATCCAGATCGTACAAAACAAATTGTTGAACTAAATGAAAAGTAATTGAAAATCACACATCTGAACTATAATAAATAAACTGCGATTGAGGTCGCAGATGTAAAGATAGTTGTAATTTCTGAATAAAAGAATGCAACCGTAGTCGTAGTTCTCCGTATGGCCAGGATATTTAAAAAAATGTGTATAATAACTGAGAAAATTTGTCATTAATATATACTGCGACATTAAGTCGCAGTTCTTATAATTTAGTGTATAAAAAAACTAATTGAAAAGCACACGTCTGAACTATAATAAATAAGACTGCGACCAAGGTCGCAGTTGTAAAGAAAGATTTCACCATTTGAAAAATGGTTCTAATACATATTGCGATCGTAGTCGCAGTTCTAAAATTTAATGTATAAAATTAAATAACTGCGACTGAGATCGCAGTTAACAAAATTGAAAAAAAAAATTCTTTAGTCAAATTGATTATATGAATTTAGGTCACAGTTCCATATATGTTAAATATAATTTTTTCATATAAGAAATTGCGTGAAAAAAAGATTAAATCAAAACCTCTTGATCAGCATCCAAAGATCTCAACCCTTCAATACTTTCAATATTCTATGAAGTTGAACCAGATGATATGATTCATATTTAGATCGGAGATACAGATCGGGGACGACGGTGACCTGAATTTGTAGGAGAAATGTTCTGCTCCGTAGTCGACATTAAAATATAAAAGGAGATTTTGGTCTGCAAAGTAAAAAAAAAAAAAAACTGATCCAGATACCTCTATTTTTAGAAAAAAACTTTATAGCAGGAAAAAGAAAACCTAATTTTGACAACGAGTGGAAAAGGATATAAGGGGGAAATAATAATAAACAATAGCGAGACAAAGTACCTTTTACTGAGGGGCATTTAGTAATTTCACTTATTCCAATAGGCGGGCCGGAACTTATTGGCGTGACAAATAATGTGCCACGTAAGCGCAAGTTGAGAGAGACTCTCAGCTGTCGGTTGATATACATAGTAAATACTTGTGTCATTCTGGAAGGATTCGAGGCCCTCCTTTCCCACTCAAATACAGCCCTACGATATCCGAATCAAGATTCACTTCGTTAAAGTTTATCTACATTATTTAAAGTAAATAAAAATAAACAATCATGTATTTTGAATAATTTTTTCCCATTCATCAAGAGGCGCAAAATGGACGGCCAAAATAACATATTGCTTAGATTTATATCTTTAGACATACAAATTCTCGATCCGACCATTTCATCATGATCTAAACATTAAAAAACCCTTACATACCAATTTTTATTAGATTTCAGATATTCTACACCGTTTAAACTAACCAACATACTTTTTCAGTTGTAAATTTTGCACATACTTGATGGATGGGGAAAAAATATTCTTATTACATAATTTTTTATTTTTAGTTACTTGAAATAATGTAGATCAACTTCAATGAAATGAATCTTGCATTCTGATGTCTTAGTGTTGTATTTGAGTGGGAAGGATTCGGGCTCGAATTCCTCTGCATGTACCCAAGTCTCTTTCTCTCTTTATACACACGCATATTACACACACATATTCTTTCCATGGGCCTTCAATAATGAAAATCATAATTTAAATTAGGATTCAGGTTATGAGAGACTTTGTCATTGGTGAAGGAAGGAAGAGATGATTTTTTAGTTTGATCCGAAAAGGATTTGAAGTTTATGGGTTTTGAGTTTGATGAGACCGTGAGAAATATAAAGGACTTCAATTTCAAAATTTTGATATATGTTTTTGGAAAATAAAAAAGACTGAAGAAGATGCAATCGAAACAGATCTAATAAGGGTACTAGTGAGGATTAGACGAAGGTTTAGTTGGAGAGGGGGAAACATGTGGGTGAAGAGAAGAAGATGATGAAAGGGTATGAACCCAATAAGGCCTAGTTTGGCAACAGAGTTTCTCAAACCGGGGTTTTGTTTAAGTTGAAATGAAACCGAGGTTTGTAACCATATAAACCGTAGTTTCTGAAACTCCACTCAAAATAGAGTTTGAAAGACCCTAATTTCACAAGGCACGGAGACTTTCAAACCCTGGTTTCTCAAACTCCATTTTAGCTCCCAAACAAGACTCAGTTTTAGTAACCTTGTTTTGAACCCAAACTCTCCCAAACCTCGGTATGGAAAACTAAACCTTGTTTCCAAACTGAGACCTTAGTCATATATCCATTTCAATTTAATAGATTAATTATTGACATAATATGAGGATGAATTAGATTTATAGTTTGTGCTAGTATTAAGATTTTAAGAAATTTAAGTGCTAAATAGTAAATATATTAGGATTTAGATTTATTTATAATTAACCTTCAACCAACTTAACATAAAAGGCGAATAACTCTATGTTTTGCAATAAGGCTAGTCATACAAAGAGATGAGGTGTCGTACATCTTAATAGATTTATTTAGAAAACGCAAGGGAGTTGACCATGAAAAAGAGGAGGTTATTGGAGAAAACCCTCAAAGTTTACGGGGTTTTAGTGAAATTTATCCGGAGATCAGTGTAAATTCATGCCTTATGTCTTCATGTCTTATATTTTCACTGCCTCAAGAATATGTGAGACTAAACATTTCAATTATTATTTTCATATTAAATGCATGCTATTTACTAGTTTCAAATAAAATGTAAAGAGTCAATAGGGTTTGGTTCACTGTAAAATAGTGAGAGTGACTTGTGAGAAGTCTAAGGTGTAATCATGCTTATGTATCATAAAAAAAATGGAAATAAAAACAAAACAAAGTGAACTATTTGTGAGAGTACAAAAAAGCATAATTAGTGTTAAATTGAAGACTCATGTGAATTTAAATTTTAACAATAAATATTTCTACTTCCTCCTCTTTTTTTTTTCTTTTTTTTTTTTGACCAAATTCGAATACTAAGTCCTAATTAGGGTTGACAACCGGTCAGGACCAGATGGGTCAAAATCGAACCAGACCTGAATTTTCAGGAATGGATCGTCTCTTAATCGACCTCGGGTTGTATTTGGGTTAACTTGCTTGACCCGATTATTAGTTGAGTTGGGTTAGGTTTTTAAACATTAACTTAAATGATTTGAGTTGAGTTGGCTCGATGGTTTATATTACATTATACCTATATTAAGAAAGCAAGGTCTACAATGAGATTGCAGATAGTTATTTACAATGGATATAATGTGGAACACCAGAGGTCATCTTATGGATCATCCTTTTTTGTTCATCTTGATCTACATATATTAATTAGTAAGATGATGAAAAATCAAGTGGTTTGGAAACCATTTGCTTATACAACTTGTGCATCAAATTTTCTTATTTTTGTAACGCTGAAATGAAGCTTATTTTGATGGAATTTGGCGCACATATATGGGTACATGGTTTACGAACCACTTGAATTTTCATCCTCGCGCTAATCAGCATGTGTAGATCAAGATGTACCGAACAGATCATCCATAGAATAACCCAGCAATACTCCACATGACATCTATTGTGTGTATCTATCTACAATCCCATTGTAGACCCCATTTCCCCTGATTTTGAAAAAGATTTAGCTGCCACATTGTCTTTGGAAATTTTGGTGAATTTAGAAAATGTTTCACCCAAAAGTTTCTCACTAAAAGAGCCAATCGAATTAGGGTTTCAATACATTTCGTTAGCTAGGAAACCCATCAATCTTTACTTTCTGAAAAATATTATCAGATGAGAATATTTATTTAATTAGCTTTATGACTACTTTCCTATTTCTTAGCATTGATTTTTTATTTTTTTATTTTTTAAGTGAAAACCAAGAAACTTCTCTGTTATATTAGTACTTAGATATTTGTCCTAAAACTATTTGAAAACATATTAAATCAGAGTTCTAATCAGTTTCATTAGTTAAGAAACTCATCAAATCATAAATCATCAATCAATTATTAGATGGAATCCCCATTTAATTAGCTTTACTGAAACCTTCTAATTATCTTCTTAAGATAGATAATTTAGTGAAAACCTATAAAGCTCTATTACTATTTAGATGCCTAAAATGAAAAGAAAAGGAATGAAATGAGAAGAGAAAGAACTATGAAGATGAACAACAACACAGCACGAGAGGTATGGTGACATAACTTGCTTGAGGAAGTGGAGGCTACAGCCGAAGTACGCAGGTTTTCGCCCTCTGTGTCTTCCTCGGCGCCTCCGAAGAAGAAATCTACAGCGTCGTCAAGTTCAACGTCGACAGCCTCAAAATGGTTCCGCTCGTGGCAGTTCAATATGAGCGACTTTGATCCCAGTGGAGTAAATTTCGGCAAAAAAACCGCAGAGATGGTAAAAACCACAGCCCTTCTCTCACCTCTGCTGCCTCAGACTCTGATACAACGTCATCCAGGGACGTAGACCAAGTGGGTGACCTCCCATGGCATTTGCGACGTGGCCTACATCGTCTAGCTCGTATGCCAGCCGCTGCTGCCGAGGACTTTGGACGCTTTTCTTGGGCTGGTTTGGGAACTACTGGGGCCGGGTGCACGACGCAGAGCATATGGCCAGGGCCTGTGGCGACAACAACGGGTGGTTCAGTGATGTGGGCTGGTGAGGCTGTCGAGGATGCTTGGGATCGACTGGGATGGGAGTTCGCATCAGGGCGGTCACGACAGCCTTCTGACAGCGATGGTATTGTGGGAGATGAAGTAGTAGTTTCCTGGTTTCGATGATGATGGGGACACGAATGTGGGATTGCTGTACAGCGTAGAGCAGCACGCTCTGAAGGCGAAGATGGAGAACTATGATGAGGACGAGGGGGGTCAGGGGATGCCCTATGATGAGGAAGAGGATGAGGAGACTCTAGATTGCTACAATAGACATTACCCTGTTCCAGTTCTTGTTCCTGTAAGAGGATACTGGTTTGTTCCAGCTCCACCCCCATTCTATGTCCAAGTGTAGTAATTTCAATATATTCAGTGACTTCAAAAAAAAAAAAAAGGTTTTTTGTGCTGTGTGTGTTGTCTTTGTGTGTGTGTGTGTGTGTGTGTGTGTGTGTGTGTGTTACCTAATTGTCACTTGAAAGGGAAAACAGGTTACAGAGCAGTGCTCAAAAACACATTCCCAAACCTGCACTTTCCAATAAATAATAACCTATCAGCAAGAGAGCATGAACAACAGCTTTACATCATAACACCATATGATACATGCAAAGCTATATGTAATCTAGAAATGTTTTTCCCTACACTACACTATACACTACACCAATAAGATCATATATCATGGAAAAACTTGTAGGTATTATATCCATCACAATGAACCTAATTGCACCTATGCAACCAAGTACAGCGACGATAGAAAACCAAATAGCAATAGCAAGGTTAAGGAATTGAACCAGAAGGCGAATGCCAGGCCTCTTGGGCAGTCTCCCAGATTTCAGAAATGCCAATGCCGGGAACACAAAATCTAATGGAGTGAAACCCACAGCTCCACATATAGATACAAAATCACCAAAGAAGGGCATTGCTGCAGCGATAAGAGTTATGAGAATCATGTAGATCGAGGTAAAAGCAAGTCTCCATACATAGCGCCTGAGCCGCATACTGTAAAGGTTTTCATCTTTCGACAGTATTTTCTCTTCTAAGAATTCGTAAGTTGGCCTGCAGTATATCTGATCAGAAGCAAAAATTATAAAAATGCGTTATTTTTAATTCGTATTGAAAGAAAAGGAAACCTCCAGTCACTAACATCGGATAAAACACTAGATGTTTCCTGTGTGATCTTTAAAGCAATGCAACACATTAGAGGACTGTAGACTTGTACCTGAAAGCATCCTGATATTTGAATCACAGCAAATATGTTTGCCATTACGATAGTCCATTCAGGAATAATAAGGGAGGACAAGATGTAGGGTGAACTTGAGATCCGAAGGCCCAGTAACCAGTGAAAGCAAGTTGCCAGTAAGTCATAACAATGACTCCATATGCCGCTGATACACCTTTGTACATGTTCTTCTTAGCAGGTTCCTTCACAGTACTCTGTCAAGGAAGGAATGATGTTGTTGAAACCATTGGTTTGACTAATACTTCAAAGTGGATTGAATATTATCGTCATCCTTGCGGAATTATGAATGTTAACACGTACCAGTAAGAATATTTACTGACTAGAACTAATAAATTACTGAAAATTATTTTATCACATATTAACATGTTGGCAATCAAGTAAAATGTCCAGAAAACAAGTCTAGCTGAGATGAGTTCAATGCACTCCATAAGGCCATAAAATAAGAAATGAATGCACTGCATATGTCATACATAGCTTCAACTGGGGATAAAATAAAGGATAAATGATTGAGATAGTTTATGCATGTGGAAATGCAGCCAATACATGTGCCAGTTATGAGGATTGTTAGGATCGTATTTGGCGGAGCAACAAAGGCAGAGGGTACATCCAAAGAACATGGAGCAGTCAAAAAGGATATAGCTGCTAGTTTAACAGAGGATAAGAACTTTAACAAAGCAGGTAGGGAAAAAAAAAAGGTGATTCATATATAACTGACCCCAAATCTATAAATCCATGAGGTATCCAAAAGTAAAATAACCTTTCTCACAAGCAGTAGAAATTTCAACCTGACTTCATTTTCAGCTGAAAGTTCTGATTGAATTTAGACTGTTTGATTGAAGATAATTCATACAATCTGTTATAACATCTTCCAAACATTTATATATTATACATATTCTATAGTTCTATAGTATCCCATCCTATAATCAGAATCCTTATCCCTATATAAAAATTCTGATAGCTTTGCATCCCAAACTACTCACAATTTCACATGACCTAAACTAAAAAGGCATTCAATACAAACCTTAATAAAAGATATTGATTATAGTCAAACAACATAGGGCACCTGTATTTCTGGGAGCATTGCATCGCCGAATGAGAAAGCAATAGCTCCTAGTGCATTAAAAGCTCTGAATATCTTCATGGAAGAGCTTCCATGCAACCTATAGTCAATCGACTTCCTGTCAATCTTCTCTCCTACAAGAAAAGGAGATATCGGTAGCTAACATGACATAAAACGCCTCAAGAGAGAAGAACAAAATTCAGTTGTTGGTATAGATTACTTTGCTTGTGAAGGTAGAGATCACATGTTCCAAGGCAACCAAAGGAACTCCCCCTCTACTGGGTGCGGGTGCGAGTCGAGTGTTTGTTTGTGCATGTTTATGTATGCATTTTCTTGCATGTGTGAACCCGTAGGAGGGTGCATGATGGTGTACATGGGTGCATGCGTGTGCACGCGGGGGTGGGTGCACGGGTGAGTATGGGGTGCATGTATATGTGTGCGTGCGTGTAGGGGAAGTATCCACCTTATTAATAATGGAAAAAAGGACAATCTGCAAGAGTGTCAGAAGTGTGCGTGTGTGCATGTGCACACAGTGGAGGTATCCATCTTACATTAATTAGAGAAACTGAATCTTCAAGAGTGTCAGATCTATTATCAAGTGAGATATCCATAATATATCTCCACTGCATTCCATATGATACTGTTTTGGCACATCAGTCACACTTGGAAATAGAATATTTCAAACGTGTCAAATGAAAATGTTCAGTGGTCTTGGTAAGGCATTGTCCCTCAAGAAGATCCAACATACATGAATGGTTCCTTTGCATTATTCAATTACATGAATTTGGGTTGCATACATGAGTTAAGTCCAAGCCCTCTTAATAAATTAAGGTCCAATCATCATACTTCTCTTTATTCCTAGACCCATGTGTATTTTTAGTCTAAGTCCTACCCGCTCCTTCAACTGCCATTCTATCACTCCTAACTGGAATACTCGAGAGTTTCCATTGCACATGCCTAAACCATCACAAGAATTCTCCTCATTGTATCCTCAATGTAATCTACCTTTTAATTCTTATGATATTTTCTCATGTCTTATATAAGGCTTCAAATCCCCACATTCACTCGTAAATCATAACTCCTTTGCAACATCAAAAACCAACAGGCGTATTAAATTTATACCACATTCAAAGGCAGATGATGATTCATATTTAACTCAGGGAAAGGATAATTAAGTATTGAACAATCACCACTGCATGATTGAGACAGTTTGGATGAGTGCAATGGAAACCACCAATACACAAGTCCGAAGGAGTTAAAGGATAATAGTTAATTAAGCAACCAAGACCTGGGGTAGGCCAAAAGAACTTGGATCGAGGTGATTAAAAAGAATATAATAGCTGAGGAGATGGCTTAAAGAAAGCTGAATGGAGAAAAGAATTATTCATCTGAGTGCAAAGACTGGAATAAAGCATTCTTCTTCTTCTTCTGCAAAGGCTAGAATAAAGCATTCTTCTTCTTTCTTCTTCTTCTTCGTGTTATTGTCAAGCTAATCCGTGATCAAGATTGGTGATATTTCACAATCCAAACAAAACAACCCGATTCCTTGTTGATGTGTCTTTAATGAATAAATCAAATCATAATCTTAAACCTTTTCTCAAAATCAATTAGCCACCCTATGAAGATCTTAGCCACCCTATGAAATCTCTAGCACCTTAAAAGTCATCAATAGTCACTTTATGAAGATCATAACCACCCTATGAGGATCTTAGCCACACTATGAAGATCATAATTACACTATGATTTTGATGTATGTGTAGGGTGAAGTGATGAAGGGGTTTAAAAGTTTGCCTATAAATAGGCATCACATTGCATGAGATTTCAAGACCATGGAAGTGAGAAGAGAGAGTTGCTAAATATTGTTTGTCCTCCTTTCTCTTGTCATTTATCTTCCTTTATTTTAAGCTCTAGTGAGTTGGATTTCATTGGACTTGCGTGAGTGAGATTTGTGTTGTAATCTCTTATATTTTTCCTTTTTGATTAGTGAATTCCTTTTACTGTCTTCTCCTGTGGACGTAGGTCACATTGACTGAACCACGTTAAATACTGATGTGCTGTTCTCCTTATTTCTAACATCTTATATTGTTATCTTTCTCTCTTTATACTTGTCTTCTCTATATTAGAAGTCCACTGTTACAACCAATGTTTTAAAAAACTAGTTATGTAACTTGTTATAACCCGTTACAGAACATAACGACACCCATCTATTATATAACACTCACAAAAAAAGCAGTTTCCAATAACGAACGTTTTTAGAGCGTTATGAACGTTACATTATGAAAATAATATAACGTTTGTAACTCACGTTATTTACACAAATTGCAAATATAAAACAGCGAAGCGATTTCTCTCTCAAAATCAAATCTACGTGAAACTCTAAATTGGCGACGACGAGCGAAGCATAGAAACACCCAAGTTCCTCATCTCTCTGCAGTCGACGGCGACGACGGTGACTCTCTCGTGTGGTTCCTATTTTCTCTACAGTTCCTCTTCAATTTCATTTCTCTCTCATCAGCGAGCATCAAAGCATCCCGGTCCTCTCTCGTTGATCTTTCTTCAATTGAGGAGAAACTTGTCATTGTATGATTGTAATGCTCCAAAAATAAAAAAACAACACAACTCTTCAATTGACAAGGAATTCTCGTCGATCTCTCTTCAATTGATGAGGAGCCACACGACATCGAAGCACCATAATTCCTCGATGCTCGCTAAAATTTATTGTGAGACTTGCTAAATGTATTATATATTGTTTTGATATTTTTTAGATATTTTAAAATTATTTTTCTATTTATAAAAATTTTAAATATAGTATATATGTTTATTTTTATTAAATAAATATTAAATCGCGTAACCTACGTTGTGCGTTACGTTATAACCTATGTTAACATAACAAAGGAAAAACGTTATTATTACGTTATCGTTATTTTAAATATTGGTTACAACAAACTGGTATCAGAGCTAATGTTGTCTTCTTGTGGGTTTCGAGATGGCTTCGACAAAGTACAAAGTAGAAAAATTCGACGGGAGAAATATCTTCAGTTTGTGGAGAGTCAAAATGCGGGATCTCTTGGTGCAACAAGGCTTGTTGAAAGTCTTATCGGTAAGGGCAAGTTGCCGGAATTCATGTCCGAGGACGAAAAAGAAGAACTCGAGATGAAAGTGCATAGTGCCATACAACTTTGTCTAGCTGACGAAGTTTTGGCGGAGGTTGCCGATGAAGATACCGCCGCCGGTTTGTGGCTCAAATTAGAGAGCTTGTATATGACAAAGTCCCTGACCAACAAGCTCTACTTGAAGCAGCGCCTTTTCACCCTTCGCATGAAGGAATGTACGCCAATTAAAAACCACTTAGATGAGCTCAATAAAATTCTCATGGATTTAAAAAATATTGATGTTAGAATAGATGAATAAGATCATGCTCTCATCTTATTATGCTCATTACCTCCTTCCTTTGAAAATTTTGTTAATAGTATGCTCTATAATAGAGATACACTCCTTTAGAAGATGTCAAATCAGCTTTACATTCTAAGGAGTTAAGACAAAATGTGTCAGTTGTAGGAAGTGAGGATCAAGCTGAAAGCTTATTCGTCCATGGTCGTACAGAGAAGGGTCAAGAAAAATCTCGAAGAAAATCTATATCTAAATCTAGGTTAAGAAAAAATGTTAAGTGTCAATATTGTCATAAGTTGGACACTATAAAAGGGATTGTTTTAAGCTCAAAGAAAAAGAAAATATAAGGAGGAAATCTCAAGATGAGAAATCTTCGGTTGTTAGTGTTGCAGAAGAAACCTTCACATCACATGAGGTTCTTTCAGTTACCGTCTTTGATGTCCGTTTACGAGATGAGTAGGTTCTTGATTCAGGTTGTTCTTATCACATATGGCCCCACAGGGACTGGTTTGTGACCTACCAGTCAATTGATGGTGGTAATGTCTTAATGGGAAATAACATGCCCTGCAAGACAATTGATATTGGGTCAATCAAGATTAGGATACATTATGGCATTGTTAGAACATTGAGTAATGTTCGGCATGTGCCGGATTTGAAGAAAATTTTAATTTCCTTGGGCAACCTTCACTCCAACGGCTATAAGTTTTCAGCTGAAGGTGAAGTTTTGAGAGTTAGGGGCCGTTTGTTTCGCGTAGAACTCCGTAATCGTAAATGACTTACTACCCAGTTACAACTACAGCGTTTGTTTGGACCGTAATTCGTAAAAGACTTACGTAACTCAACTAACACTCACTTGCAACCCAGTTACCACTCACTTTCAGCCCAGTTACAGTTAATTTGTGGTCATACAAATTTGTAATAATTTTTTATATTAATATTAAAAAATTTAATATTTAACTTTTTTAATATTTATTTGCAGTATTAAAACTTTTAAAATCACCAAATAGTTAATTTTGTGGTCAACTTTTTCACTTACGACTTATACATTACGACAACCAAACACCGTAAAGTACAATACACTTTCCCACTTTACAATTTATATTACCAACCAAACACCGTAAAATTTACATACATGTAACTCATTTACAATTGTAAAAGACTTTACCAATTACAACTACGAATTACGGCCAGTTACGACAACCAAACAGACCCTTAGCAAAGGCTCTCTTGTTGTGATGAAAGAAAAGAAGGTAGATACCCTTTATATCCTTCAAGGTAACACGGTGACAGGTGATGCCGCTGTGTCAATGTCAGATGACCCAGACTTAGATACCACTCATTTGTGGCATATGCGGTTAGGGCATATGAGTGAGAGAGGACTACAAGTATTGAGTAAGCAAGGTTTGCTTTGTGGCCAGAAAATAGAAAAGCTTGACTATTGTGAACATTGTGTTTTCGGAAAGCAGCACAGAGTGTCTTTTGGTATAGGTGTTCACAGGACTAAAGATACTTTAGACTACATCCATTCAGATGTTTGGGGTCCCTCTCAGGTCCATCGAATAGTGGAGCTAGTTATCTTCTAACTTTAATTGATAATTATTCTAGAAAAATTTGGGTGTATCCTCTCAAGCATAGGAGCGATGTGTTTGCTACCTTCAAGCAGTTGAAGGTTATGATCAAAAAGCAAATAGGAAAGAAGGTGAAGCGCCTCAGGACCGACAATGGAATGGAGTTCTGTTCCATGGAGTTTGATCAATTCTGCAAAAATGAAGGAATTGTGTGGCATCGTACAGTTCGGTACACACCACAACAGAATGGAGTTGGAAAAAAGGATGAACATGACACTGTTGGAGAGAGCTCAGTGTATGCTCTTTAATGCTGGTTGTTAAAATGCTTTTAGGCCGAGACAGTAAATACAGCTTGCTATTTGGTAAAACAGTCTCCCTCTATAGTTATTGATTTTAAGATTCCTGAAGAGGTATGATCTGGTACCCCTACTAATTACTCTCATTTACGAGTATTTGGTTACCATGCTTATTTTCATGTAAATGATGGTAAGCTTGAACCTAGGGCAAACAAAGCTATATTTCTTGGTTATGCTACTGGGGTGAAGGGATACAGGTTGTGATTTCCTGATCCTAAGTCCCCAAATTTGTTATTAGTAGGGATGTCACTTTTGATGAAAATTACATGTTTCAACCGAGAAAGGAGTCTGTTGTTGATATTATAGGTTCCGGAGAGGAAGCAAGCAAGCAGGTGGAGCTTGAGAGCAAAATTACAGGAGTGCAGGAGAGCACTCGTATTGAACCAGTCAATGATGCTCAAGGTTCAACTTCAGGTGATGATACACTACAAGAGTAATAGTACAGTATTGCCACCGGGGAGAGCAAGAAGGCAGATCCGTCCACCTAAGCATACGCCTATACAGATATGGTTGCTTATGCTCTAAGTGTGGCAGAATCTATTGAGATTCCAGAGCCTTCCACCTACAATGAGGCTATCAGTTCTGATGAAGCTGCAGAATGGACTGTTACTATGACTGAAAAGATGGAATCTCTTCACAAAAATCAAACAAGGGAGTTAGTGAAGCCGCCCAGGGGACAAAAAATTATTGGCTGCAAATGGGTCTTTAAGAAGAAAGAAGGAATTTCTGGTGCTGAGTCTGTAAAATACAAAGCACGCTTGGTCGACAAAGGCTACAGTCAAACAGAGGGTGTCGACTTCAATGAAGTATTCTCTGCAGTTGTGAAGCACACCTCTATTCCCGTGTTGCTAGTCATGGTTGCTTGATTCGATCTAGAGCTCGAGCAACTTAATGCGAAAACAGCCTTCTTCATGGCGAGCTTGAAGAGCAAATCTTTATGCATCAACCAGAAAGATTTGTTATTGAAGGCAAAGAAGACCATGTGTGCAGGTTAAAGAAATCTCTTTATGGTTTAAAGCAGTCACCTAGGCAATGGTATTTGAGGTTTGATACTTTCATGATTGAGCATGGTTACTCTAGGAGTAAATATGATAGTTGTGTTTATCATCGGAAGCTTAATGATGGTTCTTTTGTATATTTTTTTATATGTTGATGACATGTTGATTGCAGCTAAAAACATGTCTGAAGTTGATAAGTTGAAAGCTCAACTCAAACAAGAGTTTGAGATGAAAGATTTGAGAGCAGCGAAGAAGATTTTCGGAATGAAAATTCACAGGAACAGGCAAGAAGGAAAATTGTTCCTATCTCAGAAGAAATACATCAAGAAGGTATTGGAGAGATTTGGCATGCTTGATGCCAAACCTGTGAAAACTCCACTTGCTGCTCATTTTGACTTTCAGCACATTTGTCTCCTCAAACTGATGAAGAAGAGAAGTACACGTCTCACGTTCCCTACGCCAGTGCAGTTGAAAGCATTATGTATGTTATGGTGTGCACTCGATCGAACATTTCACATGCAGTCAGTGTCGTAAGTCAATATATGGACAGGCCAGGAAAAGGTCATTGGCAGGCAGTGAAATGAATTTGCGATATTTAAAAGGATCTACTAATATTGGTCTGTGTTTTGACAAGGGAACTAATTTTGATTGCAAAATTACAGGATATTCGAATTCAGATTTTGCGGGAGATTTGGATAGAAGAAGATCCCTGATAGGTTATGCATTCACTCTTTCAGGTAGTGCTATTAGTTGGAAGGCGACTTTACAGTCGAAGTTGCTTTGTCTACTACGGAGGCAGAGTATATGACAGTTACAGAGGCAATGAAAGAAGCTATTTGGTTAAGAGGCTTGGTTGAAGATCTCGGCTTACACCAAGGAGTAACTACGGTGTTTTGTGACAGCCAGAGTGCTATACATCTAACGAAGCACTAGATATATCATGAGAGAACCAAACATATTGATGTCAGGTATCACTTATTCGAGAAATTGAAGTCATCAAAGTTAAGAAAATTGGTACTGCAGATAATCCAGCAGATATGATGACAAAGTCCGTACCTTCGCGCAAGTTCGAGTACTGTCTCGAATTGCTTGGCGTTCAAAGTGGTGAAGGTTGAACCCGTCAAGGGTAAAGAAGACAACAAGAATCCAAAGGACGCTTGATACAGTTCAAGTTAAGGTGGAGAGATTTATTATTCATTCAAGACAAAGTGGAGACTTGTTGATGTGTCTTTAATGAATAAATCAAATCATAATCTTAAACTTTTTCTCAAAATCAATTAGCCACCCTATGAAGATCTTAGCCACCCTATGAAATCTCTAGCCACCTTAAAAGTCATCAATAGCCACCCTATGAAGATCATACCCACCCTATGAAGATCTTAACCACCCTAAGATCATAGCCGCCCTATGATTTTGATGTATGTGTAGGGTGGAGTGATGAAGGGTTTAGAAGTTTTACCTATAAATATGTATCACATTGCATGAGATTTCAAGAGTAAGGAAGTGAGAAAAGAGAGTTGCTAAATATTGTTTATCCTCTCCTATCTCTTGCCATTTATCTTCCTTTTATTAAGCTCTAGTGAGTTGAGTTTCATTGAGCTTGGGTGAGTGAGATTTGTATTGTTATCTCCTGTATTCTCCCCTTTTGATTAGCGAATTCCTCTTGCTGTCTTCTCCCGTGGACGTAGGTCATATTGACTGAACCACGTTAAATACTGGTATACTATTCTCCTTATTTCTATCATCTTATATTGTTATCTTTCTCTCTTTATACTTGCCATCTCTTGCATTAGAAGTCTACTGTTACAACATTCCTAGTGATTACTACAGAAGGTCGAGGTGAAGTGTTTTGATGGTTTCACAGATCCTTGTCTTGTTAGGATGATTATTCTTAGTTAAATTCAGTCATTTTGTTTTTAATGTCTATTTTCTGTTTTCCTTTAGTGGTATCTAATATTTTATATTGTATTTAGGCCTTAATGTTTGGATGATTTTTGAAAGTGATTTGGTCATTTATTTAGTTTGTGTTTAGGACTTGTAGAAGTCATACAATGACAAGCACAATACACAAAAAGGTCATAGGCCAGCTTTTAATGAAAATTATGGATACCGAGCATTCAGATAAATTAGTCCATGCTTTTTTAACTTCTACATATGTCCCTTATAGGTATCTTATATTGATAAGGTATCTCACTGGATGTTTATGTTGGGAATTCTATACTATTTTCTAAAACATGTAATATCTTTAAAAATTAAATTAAGATAAAACAACAAATTATTCTAACATATAATAACAATTATATTAAAATAAAACAAAAGAACCTGGCCTGGGGAATGCAGTCGCTATGTCGCTGCCCTAAAGGATCAAAAGCCCGTCTCCTTGTCCAGACGTTGAATCGACCTTGTCCCCTAGCGGTAAAGGATCCTCCGGATTCACCAGCACTCAGCCCAGGACGGTGGGCAGAGCCTCTGCTCAAATGAAGAAGTTACCCAGAAAAATAAAGATGAAAATTCTTTTAAACACTGAAGCCATTCTCACGAAGAGTAATCTTCAGGTTTTCTTTTAAAATGAGAAAAGAGAAAATGAGTTGTGTCTGTAGCTATTGGAGTGAGGGTCTATTTATAGACTTAGAATCCAAGTTGTTGTAACCACTCCAACAGAAAATCTAAGCAGTTGAGATATTTTCTCAACCGATTTAGATTCTAAGACTTGGTCAAAGTTGACTTAGTAAAACAAAATCTGAAATGAAAGCTTTTTCTTTTATTTTAATTCAAAAAATCCAACAGTTTAGCCAAAGTGGCACTGTTTTAGTTGTTTATTTAGTTGGTAACTTGGAGAAGCCATACAAGAACAAGGGCTATTTGGGGAATGATGGAGAGGTAGGTGCAATTCACAGAGACCCGATATGTACTGGATAAGTCTTGGAACTGACTCAAAAGGATTAACCAAGATTTGAAATATCTCCCGATAGCGATTTTTTTCCAGACATCAATATTGCCGATATGACCCAATATGACCGAGACGATACCAATTTTGCCAATATGAGGTCCAAAACGGCTAATATTGTTGATTCCGGTACCAACAACCTATGGCCTTAACTGACACCAATACTGACAGTTTGACACCAATATGAGATATTAAACCATGGGACTAGCCCTATTGAGTTACGAGTCCAAACTTATTTTAACCATTCATCCATACAGTACTCAAGAAAGTTGAAGTTATTTTAGCATTATACATACGAGTCCTAACTGAATATTACACTTAAATGTCTCCATTATAACTGAACCATGAGTATTGAAGAGTGGTTAGTTGTTTATTTAACTGATCAGGAGTTGGGAGTCATACAAACACGACTGATATTCAGAGAAGGATCTGGGCAGACTTGGAAGTTCATGGAGAGCTGTTCCCCAGGTCATGACTTTCTTTCTTATAGTCCTGGAAGTGTTCCTTATAGGTTCATAGTTTTTTGAGAGAATAGGTTCACAGTTTAAGTGTAAGTGGAAGAAGGTACACTTATGTACACCTTCTTTACATCAGTGTTTAGCATATTGGTTGAAATGTTGCTAAATAATGTGATTGAACTTCAATGACACAGGCAAAAAGTTTTGGAATTATGAGAAAAATTAATTCCATACCCTGTAGTTGGCATTCTTTTTCGCTAGTTTGATAGTTGGCATTTGATGTGAAGTTGGAAACAAAGATGTGCAGAACATGCATATGTTGGAAATGCATAAAAAACTAAAATGGACAGGTCAGAGAAAACCACTATCCAATAAATTGATGTTCAAATAGATTTCGTCCATTCTTCATGTGTTCTCTTGAGGCTCCCTACACCTATATTACATTTGAATCAGTTTTCGCTGAAAGAAATGATAAAAGAGGTAATTACAGGTGAGTATCAAGCAATTCATAGAAATTCTGCCAGCCTTATGTGTCCTTAATCTGGTTAACATACACTTGATGAAACCAGCAAATCTTCACATAAAGAATAAAAGAAGGCGGATACCAAGGTCAATTCCAGCAATCAAACTAAAATTAATTCTAGAGCACAATATAATGAGTTTCAAATTTATGCAAATACCAACAGATAAAGGTCATTTTTTATATCAAGCTAGAATTAAATTATACCATTATAGATGGTAACACCGATAGTTGTCCCAGCAAATCCGATTGTGCTGAATGTGCACAATGAGTTCACCCATCTTAATGAATGGATATCTGGAAGTTGTGACAGAAGCAGCTCAAAGGCTCCAAAGAAAATAATAAACTCTTGCAATGTTAAGGTGCCGTCCTTATAGTAATGCTTGTAAACTGCCTGTGGAAACCAGAAAATCATAGAGTAAACCTGTTTTTCGTTGTGAATGCAGGAAGAAGTAGAATAGTTAATAAATAGAGTTACCTTAAGGCTGTTTCCAGCAGCAATTTGAATGGCAATGTTATTGCCAAGAGAAGCTATCTGCTGAAAGATTGTTATAAAACAATAACCCCAGTAACCTACACCGTCAAACAAATTGCTATCAGTGACGCATCTCCTATGATTATGTTAAGTTCCTGTTTAAATTTTTCTACTCTCTGATCCTTTTTAATTTTTCATCTTTTCATGAACTAAGAGAGAGAAAAATTCTGCTTGCATACTGAACATTCCTGTCAATGTCTTTTAACAATGGTCTAATGGTCCACAGTTGAAAGAACAGAGAGGCGCAGATGGTAATCGAATTATGGAGTTTTCGAGGGAAAAGTGGGGCCTTAGCCCCAAATATTATTAAATTAATAAGAAAGCGAAGTTACAAGAGAGTAGAGGGGATAAGGGATGAGAGGTGTCAAAGAGCAAAATCACAAGAATATAACCAATTTTGAGAAGGTTGCCGGATGAGAATACACTACGTCGGTTTTCGGCATTTGTGGAGCGGGAAATGAGAGCGCCAAAGTGCTACCAAAGATGAAATCCGCCCTCCAAGCACCATAGTAGTGGATGATTTTGCATGAAAAATTCTTCGGTCCCGTTCTTGCCAAACTATCCACACAGTGACGGTGACGAAACAATCTCATCGATCAACTTCATTATGTGAGATATTGGAGTCTTCAATCACCCCAAAGGGATGCAATGGATGATGCCAAGAAGATAATGCAAGCCTGGTGCGTTCCGACGCCCAAAGGTAATCAAATTATGGAGTTGCTACCACATGCGATATATTCTTCTAAACTGTCACGCCCTACTTCCCAAAATACGATAAAACGGAGTTGCGACGAAGGTCGGCGACGTATATACGCGAGGAAATACCCCACGCATACACGCTAAGCCTAAAGTAACCTGAACAAGTTACAAAATCTACTACGATAAATCAATATCACTGTAATATGACATATAAATATTTAACACAATGATAACAGATGAATAAAGAAAAGAAAATGACAACTGGATACGATAAAGATAGAATCAGGAAATAACATGAATAAAATAGCAAGAATACTTATAATCAAGAAAAGAGAGACTCCGGCTTCTCGTAACGCGTACGATCACACGAACGCCTAAACAATATAAGAAAATATCCAATACCCTGGACATGTGAATCAGGGTCGTCAGAAGCGACCTAATGAGTGTGTGTGTAACAGGAAAGGTGCTCGTGCATAAAAAAATAATGTAAGCAATAACATGATAATCTGAAAATAAAAGGTAACAGAATAATCAATATCAATAGCAAAGTATGAACAACATATAGCTAATAACATGATAACAAGGAACAACTAATGTCAAAATGTATAACCTAACATATGTCACTAATCTGTTGTACAATACTATATCTATCATAGTTTATATATATAAATATATATATATAATATATATATATATATATACAGTCGGCTGATCATGGTTAGTCACAATACATTAATATTGTTAGCGAACACCAATTGCCACATGTAATAAACGCATCCCATACTATGCCTACCGCACATGCCAATCGAGGTCCTCAGTTATTGAAAGATCGGTTGGAGACATTGTCTGTGTTTTAGGTGAGTCCCGTGCATACTCAGGACCACAGCCCAAACTCCTGGCGTTGAACCAGGACCTACCGCAAGGTAGTCAGGAACATGTATAACAGGAACAGGTATATGTATAACATGTATAACAGGAACAGGAAACAGGACAGGGTGCCAGTCACCCCACGGGAACCCTGCAGTGGAACCCTCTTTCGGTTGCGCAACCTAAATCCTAGGTCCACCCAAAATACAGACGCTGTCTCCTCCATCAATTCCCCAATCCCAGTGAAAGTTGTTTAATTTAGTTGTCAAGATTATTAATGTAATGTTACCTAAATCTACTGGGTTAACTCGGTAATGATAACAGTAACAACATCAAAAGTGAAATCGTGATACATGTATAACAGGATATATATGTCAGTGAACATGATAAAATGGACGAAGTTGTTACCGTCTAACAATATTTTTTTAGTAGTTAGATAACATGAACATGATGGTCACAAATGTCATTCAGGTGAGTCTTAGTGGTAAAGTCCTAACTGATATCATGTAGTGATCTTGAAGGTTCATTATTAAGAACAAATGTACTTAATTGCATACAGGAATACATAAATATACTACGAAAAATGCATGTAGGTAATTCATGAAATTATAAAATTTCTAAATACTAGAACATTAGCTTAACCAACATAATTAGATAACTAGATAAAATCCTTCATCACAAGAATTCTTGTTAACTAAAGGAGAAAAAAGCACTCACAAAATAGAATTTTAGAAGGAAGAGAAAACACTCACAAAATAAAATTACACAAAGAAAAGAAACACTCACAATAAAATTAAAAAGAAGTGAAACACTCACAAAATAGAATTATAGAAGGAAAAGAAAACACTGACAATACAATTAAATAAAATTAAACAAAGAAGTGAAACACTCACAACACAATTAAATAAAATTAAACAAAGAAGTGAAACACTCACAAAATTCTTATTTACTTGAAGAAGAAAGAGAACACTCACCTGAACTCGATCACAATCCAAAGCACTGAAATTCTAGGATCCCGATAAATCTACATAAATTATTTTAATAAAAATGGTTAGATTTTAAAAAAATATTTTAAGGAGTTTAAATCTTAATTCATTAGTTTGGGAGTTAGAAATATGATTCTTTAGGTTTAATGAATCTAATAGATTTAATTTAAACTAATTTCTAATTTTTTTGTTGGATTTTTAATAGACTTTAAACTATTAAAAAATTTAATGGGTCTAAATTTAACATTAAGGAATAATGGTTTTAAAGTGGGTGATTTGAATTAATTTATATTGGTATTACTCTAAAATAGAAAGTAGAAGTATTATAAATTATTGTTTACATTTTCTCAATTTTTTATATTTTTAATAAATTATTTTAACATGCAAATCTTATTTCTTTCTTTCTTCTTTTCTTTTCTTTTCTTTTCTTTTCTTTTCTTTTATTTATTTTTGTATACCCAATAGCCCAAGCCCAAACTAGGCCTAGGCTGGACCAGGCCAGGCCTGGTCTAGAAATTCTCTCTTTTTCTTTTCTTTTTTTTTGGTTTAACAGGGCCCAAGGCCCTGTCTGCTAGCCGGCCTGGCCCGGGTCAGGCCAGGCCGGCCCTGTTCCAGCCGGGCCAGACCTGGTCTGGGCCGGCCAGGCCAGGCCTGGTTCAGAAATTCATGTTTTTTAATGGGGTAGCCTGGCCCTGTGTTGCAGGGCCCAACGGGCCCGGCCAGACTTGGCCTGGGCTCGGCCAGGCCCTGCCCAAGCCAGGCCAGCCCAGCCCAGGCAAGGCCAGGCTGCTCTCGGCGGCCACTATATATATATATATATATATATATATATATATATATATTTGAAATCTTTGTCTTAAAATTTTGAAAAAAATTATATAAATTAAAATTATGGGTTAACCTCACATCTATTTTAGTTGGATTTTAAATTGAGTTTTGATGTATTGATAGATTAGCCTGTGTCTAATTTAGATCGTTGGAATTAAGTTCTAAAAATTTTCTTTTTGGAATAAAAATTTTTAATATGCAATTTATTAGATCCAACCAATTCTTTTTTTTCTTCTTTTTAATATTCTAATTGGGGTAATAATTTATGACTTTTATATATTTTATACAAACAAAGGTGGTGATATTTTTAATGAAAGAAAACAATTAATGAAAAAAAGTTAAACATTATAAATTATTTAAATTCTAGTTTAACAATTTAATTTTTTTAATTAGAGCTTAGACAAGAATTCTAGATGAAAAATTTATGGGAACATAAATCTAATCATGAAATATTAAATCAAATTTTAAATCATAAAAGTTTGACTTTTACTTACTTGGGTTGTTCCTCCTTACTTTCTCCTCAACTATTGTACCTCGAAACCCTTTTCGTTCACAATCCGCTTGAGGAGGAAGAAGAAATGAAAGTGGGGAGATTTTAGATTAGGGTTTTCTCTTGAGTTAGAAGAGATATAAAGAGTTTGGCTCTTTATATAGGATATAAGATATTTTAGAAATCTAAATTCTAATTAGATTTAGATTGCTTAATTTAATAGTTGGGATTTGATTAGGATTAGTTGAGATTTATGAAAAAATTTGATATGATCGGATTTGGATTGGGATTAGGTTTTGGGTTAATGGGTAAGGATCTGAATGGTAATGGGTTATAGAATATTGGGCTTTAGTTAAAAGAAATAAGTAATGTAAAGAATAAGAAAAATAGAGAGTGGGCTACGGGCTTAGTTTTTAGGCTTAAAGAAAAAATAGAAAAAGATGAAAATAAGGAAGTCGGCTTGGCTCATGTGGGCTTAGCATAAAAAGGAGAAGAAAACCAAAGGAAAAGAAGAATGTGCTGAGCTTATTGGGCTTGGATGAAAATAATAATACTACCCATATAAATTAAAATAACTAAATATAAGCAATAAGCGTCTACAAGTCATAAATAATAATACCAATAATGATACTAAATCAAGTTAATTAATAATAATAAAATAATAGGTAGGATCGAGTAAATTTTTAAAAATAATAATATGGTATTATTAAATAGGAGATATTACATACTACCCACCTTAACAAAAATTTCGTCCTCGAAATTTCGATAAGAAAGGTAATGTTAGAAAATTAGAATCAATAGAGAAACAAACAAGCTTCCACGTCGCTTCTGAATAAATCATGGTTCCTCTACGCTTCCGCTGCGTACTCTGATCTTTATTACCGACTTCAGAATGGAGTGATCAAACTCAGAAGGTAAATTAGGAAAATAGAATTGAAAAGAGGATAGGAATCAAGATGGAACCCAGATTGCTCTAGAAAAAGAGTTGGAATTAGGGATATCAAAAGATTCAAAAGATGGATCCCAAAAGAGAGAACGATCAATTTCAAATGGAGTCAATATCATCGTATGGATAGTATATGTATATTGTAGTGTAACTATAACTTGTTTCAAGTTACTGATAAGATCTAGATTCTCTTTTTATGTCGAACCTGGCTCTGATACGAAGAAAACCCTGTCACGCCCCGCTTCCCAAAATATGAGAAGACGGATTCGCGACAAAGGTCGGCGACGTATATACGCGAGGAAATACCCCAGCATACACGCTAAGCCTAAAGTAATCTGAACAAGGTACAAAATCTACTACGATAAATCAATATCACTACAATATGACATATAAATATCTAACACAATAATAACAGATGAATAAAGGAAAAAAATGGCAACTGGATGCGATAAAGATAGAATCAGGAAATAACATGAATAAAATAGTAAGAATACTTATAATCAAGAAAAGAGAGACTCCAGCTTCTCGTAACGCGTACGATCACACGAACGCCTAAACAATATAAGAAAATATCCAATACCTTGGACATGCGAATCCAGGGTCGTCAGAAGCGACCTAATGAGTGTGTGTGTAACAGGGAAGGTGCTCGTGCATAAAAAAATAATGTAAGCAATAACATGATAATCTGAAAATAAAAGGTAACAGAATAATCAATATCAATAGCAAACTATGAACAATATATAACTAATAACATGATAATAGGGAACAACTAATGTCAAAATGTATAATCTAGCATATGTCACTAGTCTGGTGTACAATACTATATCTATCATACTTATATATATATATATATATATATATATATATATATATATATATATATATACAGTCGGGTGATCATGGTTAGTCACAATACATTAACAGTTTATCATTATTAATTATGTTAGCGAACACCAATAGCCACATGTAATAAACGCATCCCATACTACGCCTACCATATATGCCAATCGAGATCCTCAGTTATTAAAACTGATCGGTTGGAGATATTGTCTGTGTTTTAAGTGGGTCCCGTGCATACTCGGGACCACGGCCAAGACTCCTGACGCTGAACCAGGACCTACCGCAAGGTAGTCAGGAACATGTATAACAGGAACGGGTACATGTATAACATGTATAACAGGAACAAGAAACAGGACGGGTTGCTAATCACCCCACGGAAACCCTGCAGTTGAACCCTCTTTCGGCTGCGCAACCTAAACCTAGATCTACCCAAAATACAGACGTTGTCTCCTCCATCAATTTCCCCAATCCCAATGAAAGTTGTTTAATTAGTTGTCAAGATTATTAATGTAATGTTACCTAAATCTACTGGGGTAACTCGGTAATGATAACAGTAATAACATCAAAAGTGAAATCGTGATACAATATAACAGGATATATATGTCGGTAAACATGATAAACAGGACGAGGTTGTTACCGTCTAATAATATTTTTTCAGTAGTTAGATACACGAACATGATGGTCACAAATGTCATTCAGGTGAGTCTTAGTGGTAAAGTCCTAACCGATATCATGTAGTGATCTTGAAGGTTCATTATCAAGAACAAATGTACTTAATTGCATACAGGAATACATAAATATACTACGAATAATGTATGTAGGTAATTCATGAAATTATAAAATTTCTAAATACTAGAACATTAGCTTAACCAACATAATTAGATAACTAGATAAAATTTCATCACAAGAATTCTTGTTAACTAAAGGAGGAAAAAGCACTCACAAAATAAAATTTAGAAGGAAGAGAAAACACTCACAAAATAAAATTACACAAAGAAAAGAAACACTCACAATAAAATTAAATAAAATTAAGCAAAGAAGTCAAATACTCACAAAATAGAATTATAGAAGGAAAAGAAAACACTGACAACACAATTAAATAAAATTAAATAAAGAAGTGAAACACTCACAACACAATTAAATAAAATTAAATAAAGAAGTGAAACACTCACAAAATTCTTATCTACTTGAAGAAGAAAGAGAACACTCACCTAAACTCGATCACAATCCAAAGCACTAAAATTCTAGGATCCCGATAAATCTACATAAATTATTTCAATAAAAATTGTTAGATTTTTAAAAAAATATTTAAGGAGTTTAAATCTTGATTAATTAGTTTGGGAGTTAGAAATATGATTCTTTAGGTTTTAATGAATCTAATAGATTTAATTTAAACTAATTTCTATTTTTTTGTTGAAATTTTAATAGGCTTTAAACTATTAAAATATTTAATGGGTATAAATTTAACATTAAGGAATAATGGTTTTTAAAGTGGGTTATTTGAATTAATTTATATTGGTATTACTCTAAAATAAAAAGTAGAAGTATTATAAATTATTGTTTACATTTTTCTCAATTTTTTTTATATTTTTAATAAATTATTTTAACATGCAAATCTTGTTTCTTTCTTTCTTCTTTTCTTTTCTTTCTTTTCTTTTTTTCCTCTTTTATTTATTTTTGTATACCCAATGGCCCAAGCCCAAACTAGGCCTAGGCTGGACCAGGCTAGGCCCAGGCCTGGTTCAGAAATTCTCTTTTTTTCTTTTTTTTTGGTTTAACAGGGCCCAAGGCCCTGTCTCCTAGCCGGCCTGGCCCGGGTCAGGCCAGGCCAGCCCTGTTCCAGCCGGGCCAGACTTGGCCTGGGTCGGCCAGGCCAGGTTCAAAAATTTATTATTTTTTTTAATGGGGCAGCCTGGCCCTGTGTTGCAGGGCCCAGCGGGCCCGGCTAGACTTGGCCTGGGCTCGGCCAGGCCCTACCCAGGCCAGGCCGGCCCAGGCAAGGCCAGGTTGCTCTCGGCCTGGCCGAGAGAAGCGGCCACTGTATTTTTTTTTTGAAATCTTTTGTTTTAAAATTTTGAAAAAAAATTATATAAATTAAAATTATGGATTAACCTCACATGTATTTTAGTTGGATTTTAAATTGATTTTTGATGTATTGATAGATTAGCCTATGTGTCTAATGTATATCGTTGGAATTAAGTTCTAAAAATTTTCTTTTTGGAATAAAAATTTTTAATATGCAATTTATTAATCCAAACCAATTCTTTTTTTTCTTCTTTTTAATATTCCAATTGGGGTAATAATTTATGACTTATATATTTTATACAAACAAAGGTGGTGATATTTTTAATGAGAGAAAATGATCCATGGAAAGAGTTAAACATTATAAATTATTTAAATTCTAGTTTAACAATTTAATTTTTTTAATTAGAGCTTAGACAAGAATTCTAAATGAAAAATTTATGGGAACATAAATCTAATTATGAAACATTAAATCAAATTTTAATCCATAAAAGTTTGATTTTTACTTACTTGGGTTGTTCCTCCTTACTTTCTCCTCAACCCTTGTACCTCGAAACCCCTTTCGTTCACGATCCGCTTGAGGAGGAAGAGATGGAAGTGGGGAGTTTTTAGATTAGGATTTTCTCTTGAGTTAGAAGATAAATAAAGAGTTTGGCTCTTTATATAGGATATAAGATAATTTAGAAACCTAAATTCTAATTAGATTTAGATTGATTAATTTAATAGTTGGGATTTGACTAGGATTAGTTGAGATTTATGTAAAGATTTGATATGATAGGATTTGGATTGGGATTAGGTTTTGGGTTAATGGGTAAGGATCTCAATGGTAATGGGTTATAGATTATTGGGCTTTAGTTAAAAGAAATAAGTAATGTAAAAAATAGGAAAAATAGAGAGTGGGCTTGCGGGCTTAATTTTTAGGCTTAAAGAAAAAAATAGAAAAAGATAAAAATAAGGAAGTAGGCTTTGCTCATGTGGGCTTAGCATAAAAGGAGAAGAAAACAAAATGAAAAGGAGAATGGACTGAGCTTATTGGGCTTGGATGAAAATAATAATACTACCCATATAATTTAAAATTACTAAATATAAGCAATAAGAGTCTACAAGTCATAAATAATAATAATACTAATAATGATACTAAATCAAGTTAATTAATAATAATAAAATAATAGGTAGGATCGAGTAAATTTTTAAAAATAATAATATGGTATTATTAAATAGGGGATATTACATAAACTGTCTCTAGAAAAAATTTCAAACATTTTGTTGTTCAATGACAAACATTAAATATATTTAATCACAACAGAGCAATAACAAACAAGTACCACAAATTTATTATCAATAAGAAGTTTGAAGGCCTCTATCCTATGAAATATCTAAATTCCTACCAAATTCTGAAACACCAATAATGTGACTGTCATCTTTTCTGGATGGGACAAGATTTTCATCACAAAAAGATAAATCTCTCCATGTATTTAACACGGTAAAGTAAAGCAAGCTAAGAGAAGAGAAACAGGTCGATTGGTTCAACCCAAACCAACAAACAACCCATTCACGCACCACCTCGACCTCCTCCTCCTCATCACAGGCAATCAAAGAGAAACCAATGTAAGAATTGTATTAGAGGATACAGGGTAGAGGCCTAAAACATGCCTTTTAACTATTGGCAAAGGTTTTATAGATTTGTCACGTCATAGTGAGTTTTGTGCAAGTAGATTATATTTTGGACATGGTAGAGAAGAATTGGTGGATAGTAAAGCATATAATTTACAATGAGGAAGCTCCAAGTTTAAGGCATGTATCCAACAAGTAGACAACACTTTGGACATGAACACGGATACGACATGACATGAATACAATGACACTGAACATCTGTAAAGTATAGGAAAGGAGGACACGATGATATGATTGTGCGCATGTGTATAATATACAATACACATTAAAACCCATAGTGACTAGGATGCGTTTTATAGAAGTAAAAAAAAGATAAAGAAATAAAATCTAAATAGTGTACATCCATAACTTCAAAGTAACTAAACTAAAACAAATAGAATCTAATTAATGCCTCTCTTAGTTCCAGAACTGTTTAGATATGCCAGCATACTATTGCTTAAGTCTAAGAGGCCTTCTTCTTCATATTTGTTTAAGCGACATGTTGCTCTTAGGTGTTCAACACGTGATTTTTATATTTCATTTTAAATCGACATAGCATTGACACACGTTTTTCTGATTTTCTAAAGCATAACACAGATTTAGAGTGTATGATACATGTCATGTAAGTGTCAGTGTCCGGTATATGTCTGACATATACACAACACTCACGTTGAAGTGTTTGGGCTTAAATCTGTCAACCTGAGGATGAAACAAGAGCATTACTGATTACTTTGTTTCAATAAGTTCTTTTGATGTATTTAGCGCTAGAATTTCTTATCTTCAAAACTTACTCTACGAATTTAATGTTTGGGATTTGAACTCTAACAATTAATATAATTAGAAGCGTGATCATAAATTAGTTTATTTTCCATATTGTGAATAAGTATTGAATTAAGGCTTTCTTTATATATATTTAAAGATGAAAGTTTCTATTATCGTAATTCTTAATTTTACTTGTCTCAAAATACATTCACCACAAATAATGCATGCATAATTATCCAAATGACCTTAGTGAATACTCCCAAGTAGACCATAAACTGAATCTAGGAAGCATGGACAATCTTATGGGAAACGAACACGACACACAAACACAATGACATGCCAAATTCTTAAAAATTATGGAGACAATAATATGACTGTATGTGTCATTGTGCTTATTATAACAAACCTCAAACCCTAGTGATTATGACATGTTTAATTAAAACTAGAAAGAAATAAATTAAATCTTAATGAAGGACTCGGGGCACCATCTCAAAAGACTAGCCTTCTAAGTGGAAGTAGCCCAAATCCTTATAAACTTAAGACCATTCCAATGTCTAGCTGATGTGAGACTATTTGTTCGACCCAAATCCCAACAATCCCTCTCTCGAATAAAGAGTCTCCCTGTAAGATCATCTTCACACCTGAAGATCATCTTCACATTTGAAAGATATATGCTCAATCGAGATAGAAATCCTCTTCACTGTGTTACAGCACACGTCTTACGTGAAGCAGGGCTCCACTGCCAATCTCAAGAGCTCAACTAGCTCTACAGAGACTTTATTACGTCTTTTTGTGCCCTGAAAATTGAACAGGTTTTATCTCCCCCTTAAATTGAATAGGTTTTACTCAACTAGCATTCTCTATAGAATCTATCTTCTTCATTAGCTCGTTATTCTGAAACATCTATCTGACATCTTCTAACTCAAAGGTCTCCTTACCATACATGATGGTGGTTGTCAAATGGTCATAACTTGATGAAAAAAAAGAAAGTAATAGAATAACTTTGTCTTCTTCTTCTAACTTAACCTCTAGAGCTAACAAGTCGCTTAAAATTCTATTAAAATCATTTAGATGTAAAATAAGCGTACCTTCCTTCATCTGAAGACTGTATAACTGCTTTTTCATGAAGAACTTGTTCGATAAACTCTTCGTCATGTACAGACTTTCCAGCCTACACCAAAGACCAGCAATTGTCTCCTCGTTCATCACGTTATAGAGGGCCTCATCTGATAGGTACAGTATGATCGTCACCTTTGCGTGAAAGTCGATGTCATTCCACTCATCATCCTCCATCTTTGATGGCTTCTTCTCAATACCAAGTAGGGTCTTGTGTGTGCCCTCCTTCACGAGCAACGATGTTACTCGCATCTTCCACAACAGGAAGTTGGACTTCCCATCAAATTTTTCCACCTCAAACTTGGTTGTCGTGGTCGTCTTACTAGCCATCGCTCTGGTATTAATTGTAAGGACTCGGGGCACCATCCCAAAAGAATAGCCTTCTAGGTGGAGTAACCCAAATTCTTATAAACCCTATATCATCCCTATATCTAGCTGAGTGGGACTATTTGTTTGACCCAAATCCCAACAGGACAATCTTATGGGAAACGAACACGACACACAAACACAATGACATGCCAAATTCTTAAAAATTATGGAGACAATAATATGACTATGTGTGTGTCCTTGTGCTAATTATAACAAACCTCAAATCCTAGTGATTAGGACATGTTTGATTAAAACTAGAAAGAAATAAATTAAATCTTAATGATTTAGATCAATGGCTTCTAATCAAATAATGAAATTAAACAAAGAAAACTTAAATTTCCAATTTTATAGTTGACCTATGAGCTTATGAGGATATTTATGAGGTATTTAGGTATGCTAAAATAGCATCCTACTTATGTTAGCGAGTATCTTTCCATGTATGCTTCAGCGGCCAGTCAAAGCTGGCTTGAGGTTGGGTTGGGTTGTGGAAGGTCTTAGGTTCAAGACCAGGCCACAATCTTCAACAAGGGAGGCGACATTCAACGTTATCTTTTTTAAGACTTCATGACTCTGTTACACAATCTTTAGTTTATCTAAATCCGTCATAGATCCGGCATGTGTAATAGGTGTTTGGCAAGTGTCGTACAAGTATAGCCAATAAATGACGGACAAAGGGGAAGTAAATTGAATCCCTAAGAATGTGTCTAGTATAATAGTAAACTTTTAATATTATTTTATTATTATTTATATCTATATACGTAGATAGGTAGGTATAAATACCTTACCCTACACTTTTAGATAAATATGTAGAAAGATCTTATCTGTGCCTACCAATATAGATACCTTACACTAAAAAATAGGGTAAACAGGCATATATAAACGTGTATAGTGCATACTCTTATCCATTGCCACCTTGGTTTTTGGTCATAATATGTATGCAAGGATCTAGAAACAAGCAGCTGCAGTTAGCTCACGAACAGGTTTCTTGTCGACAACTAAAAGGAACTTGCTCCCGAGCTAATATGAATGCTACTAGAAACCTAGTTATGACCAAAATGACATAACTTTGTGACTACCATTGTACTATAATGGTAAAACCCTCCACAATTATGCAAACAGTCGGGGGTCTCAGACCACCTCAGGCTCAGATATAGCCTTTGCTCAAAAAAAAGAAAGGACGAAAGAGAGGAAAATCCTTCGTGTGTTAATCATTGTAAACGATTTTGCAGCCAGTGGAAAAAAATGCAAAAAAATAAATAAAGAACTGTGAAGAAGGTGGATGCGAACCAAATAAGCTTTTTGCAAGTAGACGGTAAGTCGTGTGCTTTTCTCCATTCCATTCCCATAGGGATGCAATCAATAAACTGGAATACCATGTTGCAAATGTTCCACCAACTAAGCTAAAAACACCTAAATACAGCCAATAAAATCAAGTAACTTTTTTCAAAAAGCAAGTGAGTCAATATCATGTGAGTATATCTCGTATCCCAAAAATTCCTGCAAATTTGGAGAGCATATATACCTGTTGAGAGATAAGTGAAGGATCTCTGAAATTCTTTCAGATCCTCTATAAGGCATTATAAGACTCTATCTCTCTAAAAAAATTCCATAGTAGTAGCTAGTACTTTTTAGAGTATAGGTCGAATTCTTATTTTAATTCAATAACTAAACTGTTGCCGAGATTGAATTGTGAATTGACCCCATACTTTTGAATCGGTTTTGATCAATACCACAATATATAGCAGGGAAAAACACTGCATATGGATTTCTATACATGGAATGTTTCTCATTGTTGCATGGCAAGGATCCTTCAGATTATCTCTTAGGCTGAAGGCTGATTCTCTTTATGGGCTAGACCATTCAGAATACATGAAGCATAAATTTGTAAGTACGGACTGAAGCAAAAACTAAAATAGTAATATACCTTGGTGAATGAATAAAAGAGTTAAAAAAGAATTAGACATGTTGTCATGGAATATCATAACTTGTAATGTGAAAACCTTAATATTTTAACTAGATTTTAGGCCTTAAATGTTCAAATGATTAGATAGGAATATTTTCACTGGATTCCATATGTGACAACTGATGTGGGTTGTTAGGCGTGTGAGACCATATCTTTTTCCATAATCCTGCACAAATTTATATTAACATCCGAAATCTTTACATTTTCAAATCTGAAACTCCAAATACTTAAATCGTGTCAAAAGCACACATGTTGTTTGGCACCCTATTTAGCACTTGAAATTCTCTGCAAGAGTTTGCTTATGTGATGGGAATGTTCCCAGCATATATCTTCTAATATATCTTCTACTTCTTCTAATATATCTTCTGCTTCTAATATTCCAAGCATATATCCAAAATCTTAACATTTTCAAAACCCTTTGAGCTGATTTTTAGACTAATGGATGCTTGTAAAAGTTACATAATGTCATAAGTTTTCCATTATTCTTCTATTATTGTTTATTTCAATTTTGTATAATCCCCACAACTCATTCATCTTCTACAAAATCGAGGAATAGAAACGAAACTATTTCGAACACCATCTAGTTACACACAAGTACCAATAAATAAATAATAATCATTTTTACCCCTGCACGTGACTCAATACAATTGTAAAACCTATTACAACATTCTTCATTTGTTTTTTTTTATTTTTAACTTCCAAATTTTAGTTCTGTATGCATATTTCTTCAGATTCACCTTCTTAATCAGCATAGTCGTATTTTTTTAGGAAAGCTAAATAATTTGAGAAGGCAATCTGACAATATAAGAATTCAGCTGATAATATGAAAATATGCAACAAAATGATTATTAACATTGAACGATAAATAAATAAATAAATAGAGTACCCAGAGGCCAGCCGAGGGACGCAAGGGCAAAGGGCAAAGGAGCATAGGCTGCCGGTGTGGCGATGGTGGTCGCAACGTGGAAGGCTGCATGCTTCCACGTGCCCCTTCCTCCTCCCACTTGAGCTTCCTCCTCCTCCTCCTCCACCATGTGCAATTGCGATGGTACAGATACTGTGCCTGTTGCCATTTCTCCTCTTTGATGGCTGTTTGAGTTTGAGGGGGAAGAAAGAGTCCACCCTTTTAGTGGATTCAGTGCTTGAGCTTTTGTCTCACTGGGCATCAAATTTCAATACGGCGGTGCTTTTGACAAAAAACATCACAAGTTAGACAAGTCTCAACCTCATAGCTAAGCTCATACAAACAAAAAAAATTGAGTGGAGCTCTTTCAGACATTTACTCAAACATGATGCGGACAACCACACCCAATTTTCTTCGCCGGCCAGCGGATACTGATACGGACACTGATGCTGATTGGCATGCAAACACTGACTCACAGGCTGGCCCATGGGAAGGGATTGGGGTTCAATCCGCCAAATGACGACTATGAGGATCCCTGGATTCTTGGAGCGAATTTAGAGGGGGAAAGCCTAGGTGTTTGAATTATTGCTGATTCTTTACTCAGCTGTACGCAAAAATTTACAATCTGAATTTTGGACCAAAATCTATGTTATGGGAATTAACCCCAATCAACTTCTCTAGTTAACCTCTCTTGATGTGAGATCAACAATGCAATCAGTAAATTACGCCTCACCAACAAGATATAATCGTGGCTAGAAAAGACTAAAAACTAACAGCATTGTAAATTGTTTGAACAAAATAACATGCGCAGGCTATTCAGTTTCAATTCTGAATAAATTGTAGATAACAATTATGTTATGCAAGAAAGTTTCACCATCAATATCAAGCTTAGTGTATCGCAAGTAACTTATATATATATTCTCACTTTTGTGAACAGCAACTAAGGGCCTATTTGGTTAAAGGTGAAAGTGAGGAAGTGGTGATAGTTCCCTTCGGAACTTGGAAATTGGTTGGTTAGTTTTTTGGTGTTTGGGTGTTGTTGGGAAGTGTAGTTTGAAAAATGTTATGTATTTTTCGGTATTTGGATGGTTAATGTGAAAGTGGAAGTGAAAAAGTTGACCACAAAGTTGACCGCAAAAATAATATTAAAATAAAAAATAGACTGTAATTAGAATGCAAATGAGATTTACATGATCAAAAAATTAACTATTGTGTTACAACTTATTACAAATGAGATTTACATGACCACAAAATTAACTGTAGCATTCTGGAAGTGAGGAAATAGTTGTGTATAAGAAATAAAAGAAAAAGAAAAGAACTTTTTTCATTTTTCTTTTCTGGTATTTGAATGAACAGCGGAAATGAAAAAAAGACACTTCTCACTTGATCACTTCGACCTAATTCTTGAATCCAAACAGCCTCAATGATGAAAGATGAGAAGAGCTACGAAGAGAAAGGACCCGAAAGAAAATAAGAAAGAACCCCTCATAGTGAGACCCAACCCTCGAGCACGATGTAAAAGTTTTATATTCAAGTCTCAACTATAATTTATTTAAAAATTAAAAAATAAAATAAAAAGAAACCCCTCACCATCTCAACAAGAAAGTGAGACACTGTTAAATTAAGTTCGCTTCACAGAGGGGAGCTTTCCCTTAGGGGTGAGCATCGGTCGGTTCGGTTCGGTTTTGGTTAATTTTTACAAAACCAAACCAAACCGATTAGATTTAATAACCGAACCGAACTGAATTGACTCAATTCGGTTCGGTTTTTCGATTTTTTCGGTTAGGCCAATATATTTTTATCGTTTCTTGCATTTTTAATCACCATTATATTATCATCCTTTAATATTCTAATCTCAAATATCCATTACGCAAATTAGAAATAAGAAAAACACCTTAAACTTAATGTGAATTGCAAATTTTATATTTTAAAACTTTACATTGTATTTGAGCTCTTAATATCAAAACTCATATAATTATTACTAACTTTTAATGATAAGATGAAACAAAACTATATTAATATAAATATTATTCTCAATTGTGATGGTGTATTTAACATAGCTTTCACATATTCAACATAAAAAA